>BQNB010015829.1:7906-63998 GCA_026074375.1 Tanacetum coccineum
TTATCATAGGCTATTATACACGACATAACATACACACAACTCAATACTCTCGAAATTGTTTTCAGGTTTCCCTTTTCTTCTACACAGCCGATTTCACATACCCTTATTAGGGTTCTTTGTCATTTGGTTATTCCACTACTTTTCTGGTGAATTTCGGTAACCCCTAAAAGGTTATACAAGCTGTGATTCGATCCCAGGTCAGATCCAGAAGAAGTATTGCTTTGGTTTGAAGGTTGTCAAGGAGTGACAAAAATTAGTTTTGGTTAGGGTTTTGTTCTAGTGATTTGTGGTTTAATCTTCCTTTTTCGGTTGAATCTAAATCGGTGAAACCCTAGTTTAGTTTCCTGATTTTCGGTACAAGACACAAGAGGGGGTTTTGGTATTTGGATCAGGTTACTTTGGTATACAATAGTTGTTTGGGATTCACGTGAAGTAGGACTAGCATTCGGGCGTGCTTGTTAGACGTGTTTGTGTGAGCACTCGTAGATGTGACAATTTAGTCACTTTGTTTCATAACATTTGCTGGTGTCTTCGAGGGTTAGTTTTCTTGTTTACCCTATTGTTTATTTATTGTGTGTTAATCATATGCATCTTACTTGATCCATATCCGATGCGTACTCGTGGTTGTTAATGGTTAACAGTTTAATTAAATCTCAACAGGTTGTACATTAAGCCTAACTCTACATAAATTAACGAGTTGACAACTTACGTAATTATTGTCGACTTGCACTATAATAGAAGCATAATAACAATAAAAGTAACATAGATAGTTTAAGAAAGCATTACAGTATTTCTTAGTAGACTTGTATTTATATATCTGTTTGCAGACTCTTATAATTCTTCGTATCTTTAAACATGTATTAAGAAAAAAAATGTGTTTAACATCAGTAGGCAAAAATAACAAAATGTGTATAGTATCTTTAATTTTTATTCTCAAAAAGATATATATAATAATGGGTCAATTTCATATTTTCCCCTTTTTTCACTATTAATTTTATATTTATCCAAACATGCATTAAAAGTGTGATACATCATGCATTCAAATATTGTAATTTGGGTATATATGAAATTATTGGTGAAAAGAAGGGGATATATGAAATTAATCCTATAATAATTGTCGGGTCTTATCGTATTGACTCGATAACCCGATAAGATAAATAACTCAACCCGAACTCGACCCGATAACAATATCGGGTTGTCGGGTTCGGGTCAAACCAACCCGACAAGATTTTCTAACCCGATTTAACCTGACCCGATAAACTTTATCGGGTTCGGGTGGGGTCAACCCGACCCTACTGACACCCCTACTCATAATGGTGACCACAATAGGATCAATGACACGACTGTCATATGAGCGAAGACACCACTAAAAACATAACCCACACAAATCAATTAATAAAACAACCACACACAAACTTACACCAATTAAAGACCGAATCCTCCCATTTTGTGGTCTAGAACGCGTCTTTGGAAAGGGGTGTAACTGGGGCTCGACGGATGCACTACGGATCGTCCTAGATACCTTATCAATTTGTTATATAAAAGCCATTTTCACTTTACATCCCACATTGGTTGAAGATATGAAATATTTTCTACTTATATACTATAGTTTGCATTGTTGATACGTGTTAAGAATAGCATTATATTTCGGATATATTGTGTGCATCAAGTTTAATTCCGAAGAAAAAAGTTACAACTTGAAGCAACTCAATATGGATTCAATCTTTCTTCCATCATCAATCAATATAGGTATTTTATTTAATTTCAATATTCGCAATTTTGCATCATTTAATATGGATTCAATCAACAACAATAATATTCAATTCTTACATTTGTCATATATCGTATCCATCTCTGGTTTGCAATTCTGAATCATTGTCGTGTCGTTTCATATACTCGAGAAGTTCCTTGTCATAATGCACAAAATCTTGATATACAAAAGAATCATTACCCTCTTACTTCAGAAAACACGTTAGAAGGAGATGACAGCAAGAATCAAGAACACTTGGTATAATCAAGGTCTTGTATATATGAATGTCATGAAGTACCTTGAGAATTTGGGCTTAGGACTGTGAAGTACCTTTGGTCTTGTAATGTGGTTGCGAATTGCTGAATTACATTCAACCTTTTAAGACTTCTGCTTCTTACAATCCTCAGTATACTGTCGGCTTTTTTTGTGATCACTTGTGAAGTAAACCCGATATACCAAACTTGAAAAAGAAGTGAAATCCCCCAAATTTGTTACTTAAGCTTGCACTGTTGTGATTAAAGAACGGCTGCAGATTAGATCTTTAAGTACTTATACCCACTCCCGAAGTATGAGAAAGTCCAACACCTCTGAAGTTATCCACATCCGACTTCTGCGTGTGACTCTGAGTACTAAACGTAACTCCTTTAAGTGATAGTTATCAGGTTGCAACAAACCACCCTCTGACCTGCTGTCAACATAGACAATTCAAGTCTTTATCTAAGCTGTATACGTTTCAAAGCAATGTACTATCAGTCGATAGAAAATAGAAGGAAGTTCGATGATGAAATAAGTAGACGCCTCGTGAAATCAAACTTTCATTCTCAAATAAGCGGATACCATATCAACTTCGTGGTATCACATGTCATCGGTAATCAAAATTTCTAGCCTTTTTGTCATTATTTAAGTGAATATTTTCGGACTCGTTTTTTATGGAGTAAGTGTTGTTGTTTGTGTGGTGTTTGTTGTTATGGGTTTGAGTAGTGTCTTATGAGTTTGATTCTTGTTTGTGGTTTTTGTGTGTTGTACTTGTTTTAATTATAAAATTCCCAAAATTCGGTCATAGACTCACAAAGGTCAGGTCACATGGTCCACTGATGCTGCGGAGCGACCTTCGGCGGTTGGTAAGGTGTTTTTTTTTTTTCCGGGGGAAAATTAGGTTTTCAAAACAAGGGTTTTCATTGGACAAAACGCAGTCTTCTTTAGACAAAATGCAGTCAATTCTTGAGACAAAACGCAACCAAGAAATGAAATGGACAGAGTCTCCCCTAGGCAAAACGCAATAAGGGTCTTCAATTAGGCAAAACGCAATGATCAAAACGCAATGTTCAAAACGCCCCAATGGTCAAAACGCTAATGGTCAAAAGCATATGGTCTAAACGCTAGTCTTGAGGACACAAACGCAATCAAGGAAACACCCTTCAGTTAAGTCAAAAACGCATATGCCAAGCGGAAAAATCATCAAACTTCTTGAAAGCTACGAAAATGATTGTTAAAACCACACTAGTAATGATGCAAGGCGTTAGATCTAGCCCGAAAAGTACAAATCTTTAACACTTTTACTACAAACTAAGATTCAATCTTGAGTTTTTCTTGTTTTTTACTATTTTTTTCTCGAACAAAAAAAAAACAAGCCACGGAATTTGATTTCTTTTTAACCACAATAATCAGTGTATAAACAACACGGATTCCCCCTATGCTCTGATACCAATTGTTAACATTAGATTCACCTTATAACATGGTTCCGGATGGCTTGGTAAATATGAAAGAGAAGGTTAGCCATTTTATTAGAGAGGAAAATCTAGAAATGGGATGAGGTCACTCATGTGCGTCGGTAGAGAGAAAACCTCACACACCTACTTTTACAAAAATGTACGCTTTACCCCTCCATGGAAAGTATGGATGGGGTATTTATGTCTAGTGACACACAAATATCGAGTTTGTCATTATTGTCCCTATGTGTCACGCTATAAATAAACTAATGTAATTCCGGGATATGTCACATATTTTAAGGCTAACATTTATTATCAGTTGTTTTGAGAATAAAATTATCGGATTGACCGATTAACCCGGATAAGATAATAACTCAACTGAACCCGACCGATAAACAATTTCAGGTTGTCGGTGTTTCGGGTCAACCAACTCGACAAGATATTCTAACGGATTTACCTGACACCGATAAACTTTGTGGGTATCGGGTGGGTCAACCCGACCTACTGACACCCCGAATCATAAATGGTGACCACATAGGATCAATGACACGTACTGTCATAGACGCGAAGACACCACTAAAAACATAACCCACACAAATCAATTAATAAAACAACCACACACAAACTTACACCACGAGTCAGTCGAAATTAAGACCGAATCCTCTCATTTTGTGGTCTAGAACGCGTCTTTGGAAAGGGGTGTAGCGGGGGCTCGACGGATGCACTACGGATCGTCCTAGATACCTTATCAATTTGTTATATAAAAGCCATTTTCACTTTACATCCCACATTGGTTGAAGATATGGAATATTTTATACTTATATACTATAGTTGCATTGTTGATAAGTGTGAAGACAGCATTATTTTTCGGATTTTAAAAACCCGCATTTAATATCTTTGTAATTTCTTTTCTAGCTCCTTGCTAGTTTATAAAATTTTGCCGTTAAAAAAAAACTCAATATCCGAAAAATAATACATTTTCTTAACTTTTTATTTTACTTTTTTAACTTGGTACTCCAGAATGTTTGCTTACAAAGATTGTACCTACTTTTCAAACTTTAGATGATGTATTTAAAAGTTGAACCATAATAAAGAATATAATCAGTGTGTACTTGATCAACATGATTAAACAATGGTATTAAAATCGGTTTGCTAGTTGAAACATCCTAAACCAAAAACTGACATAACTACATAATGTAATTATTAGTCAATATATTTGATTGATATTTGATTAGTTACATTTCTAAATTAGTTGATATATTTTTGAATGTTTTGTCATCATTAGCTGTATCGTAGTTATCTTGGGCTCAAACACATCCCCTTTGTAATATATATATACCTTGTCATTTGTGAGAAATAATCAAGGAAAACCAATTACCTTCAATATGGTATCACAGCCAATATCGATCCACTCCTAAAATCTCTCATCTCAGTCGTCCCCTCCCCTATTCTTTCTCTACCTCACAGTCATTTTTTTTCACCAAATCAAAAAAAAATTACTGTTCATCAGCGTCACTATTCACCGGCAAGTACTGTTCATCGAAGAAGAAAAAAAAGAAAAAGAGATTGTTCTTATGGCTTTCACCTGTTCCCTAGCCCAATATGTGGCTCACAAGACTAATGTTGCTCAACAGTTTACACCACAAAAGCATTACAGATTGCCGCATCCCGGTCAAGGTATACTCGGTCCCGCTCCGGCTATTTATGCATCCCAGCATACTACTCTACCAAGTGCGTTTAGCATTATGCCGCCGCAAGACCCGACTTGGCACATGGATACAGGTGCCTCTTCTCATTTAAATTTTAATGCAAGTAATTTAAGTACCATTTTTGATAAATGCTTATTTCCATCTGTTCACGTTGGTGATGACAAGTCTATTCCCGTCACCAACACCGGCCATAACATTATTCCTTCCCATCATCGCCCTCTTCATCTTTATAATGTTCTTGTAACCCCCAATATAATTAAAAATCTCATTTCTGTTCGTCAGTTCACTAGGGATAATAATTGTACTATTGAATTTGACGCCTTTGGTTTTTCTATGAAGGATTACTTGACTTGTCATATCCTCCTTCGATGTGATAGTTCGGGCGATCTCTATCCAGTTACCAAGCCGTTAACTCTTCCTATTACTTTTCTCTCGACAAGTAAGTGCTTCTACGTGGCATCAACGCCTCGGACATCTGGGTGATCAAGTGCTACGTTCGCTTGTCTCTAGTCGTTTTATTTCATGTAATAAAGAAAAGTCTTCACATATTTGTCACGCTTGCCAACTTGGCAAACATGTGAAGCTTCCCTTTCATAGTTCAACTTCCATTGTTAAACATTGTTTCGATATTATACATTCTGATTTATGGACATCACCCATTGTTAGCTCTAGTGGTTTCAAATATTATGTCTTATTTCTTGATCATTTCTCTCATTTTCTATGGATTTACCCTCTTCGTTCTAAATCTGACATGTTTGATAGATTTTTGCATTTTCGCAACTATGTTAAAAATCAATTTAAATGTGAAATTAAAAGCTTCCAATGTGATCATGGCGGTGAGTTCGATAATAACCGACTTCACACCCTTTTTGCTAAAAATGGCATCCAATTTAGATTCTCTTGCCCAAAAACCTCCCAACAAAATGGCAAGGCGGAGCGAATGATACGAACAATTAATAATACCATTCGTACTCTTCTCTTTCAAGCACACCTCCCCCTACCTTTTGGGTCGAAGCCCTCCATATGGCTACCTATCTCCTAAACCTTTTACCCTCTACCGCAATCCATAACGATATACCTTTCACACGCCTTTTCAACAAACCACCCGATTACTCCCACCTTCGCATCTTTGGGTGTCTATGTTACCCTCATCTCTACTCACCTCATAAACTTGCCCCACGTGCCACACCATGTATCTTTTTAGGCTATCCCGCCTATCATCGTGGTTTTCGTTGCCTTAACCTCGAGACAAACAAAATTATTCTCTCCCGACACGTCACCTTTGACGAAACACAATTCCCTTACAAATCTATGACACCGTCCTCGCCACCTTCTTACACCTTCCTCGATACTCAACCTTACCCCCTCCTCACTTCTCTTGCATCCAAACTTCCTAATTCTTCCACAAACATCCCACACCAAACGAGCAGCCCAACTGCTCCACCAATTACCGATCCAAATCAAAGTCCTACTCACACCGGCCCAAATTCACCAGGCCCAACTTTCCCCACCAACCAGCCCACTTGTTACGAACCACACAACACCCAAACCCAAAACAGTCCGCTGCCACCACCCATATTCGATCCACCAAATCCACAAACCAATACCGACCCAGTTAATGAACCACCCCGCACTCATCCCATGATCACTCGGTCGCAATCAGGCATTGTCAAACCTATCGACCGCTTGTCTCTACATACTTTCTCTATTTCTCCTATCCCTAAAAATCCGTCTCACGCCTTAAAGGACCCAAACTGGCGTAATGCTATGTACGATGAGTATAATGCGTTGGTTAAAAATGGCACTTGGTTACTTGTACCAAGGCCCGCAGGTGTTAATATGGTTCGCTCCATGTGGTTGTTTAAACATAAGTTTCATGCTGACGGGACTTTGAGCCGCTATAAGGCTCGTTTAGTTGCTAACGGTAGTAGTCAGCAACTAGGTGTTGATTTTGATGAGACCTTTAGTCCGGTCGTTAAACCGGCCACCATTCGCACGGTCCTTAGCCTTGCCGTGTCTCGTCAGTGGCCCATACACCAACTTGATGTTAAGAATGCTTTTCTTAACGGTGACTTATCTGAGACTGTGTACATGCATCAGCCTCCTGGTTTTGTTGACAATCGGTATCCTCATCATGTTTGTCTTTTACAGAGATCTTTATATGGACTGAAACAAGCACCCCGGGCTTGGTTTCAGCGGTTTGCAGGTTATGCCACACGAGCTGGATTTTATCATAGTCGATGCGATTCCTCATTGTTTATCTATAGACAGGGTTCTCAGGTTGCTTACTTACTTATTTATGTGGATGACATCATTCTCACAGCTTCTTGTCCAGCCTTACTTCAGCAGATTATAGGTTCTCTAAATAATGAGTTTGACATGACTGATCTTGGGGCGCTTAATTACTTTCTTGGTATTTCTGCTGATCGTACTCCTACAGGTTTGTTTTTGTCACAGAAGAAGTATGCTCTACAGCTCCTTGAGCGTGCTCACATGGTTACTTGTAACCCTTCTCGGACACCCGTTGATACAGAGTCTAAACTTGGTCCGGAAGGTGCTCCTGTTCAGGATCCTACTTTATATCGCAGCTTTGCAGGGGGGCTCAAGTATCTTACTTTTACACGTCCAGATTTATCTTATGCAGTTCAGCAGATTTGCCTTTATATGCATGATCCGAGAGAGCCACATTTAGCTGCTCTCAAGCGTATCTTGCGATATGTTCAGGGTACTTTGGATTTAGGCCTTCATTTATATGCGTCCTCCACTACCTCTCTGGTTGGTTATACTGATGCTGATTGGGCGGGTTGTCCATCTACACGCAGGTCTACCTCAGGTTATTGTGTCTTTTTAGGTGATAACTTATTATCTTGGTCCGCTAAACGACAACACACTCTTTCACGCTCTAGTGCCGAAGCTGAATACCGGGGTGTTGCTAACGTTGTAGCAGAAACTGCATGGCTTCGTAATCTTCTTCGTGAGTTACACTCTCCTTTATCGACTGCAACTCTTGTCTATTGTGATAACGTTAGTGCTGTTTATATGTCTGCCAACCCTGTTCAACATCAACGGACGAAACACATTGAGATGAGAAGATCGACATTCATTTCGTCCGAGATATGGTTACCGCTGGTCAGGTTAGAGTTCTACATGTGCCCTCTCGTTTCCAATATGCCGATATTTTCACCAAGGGACTGCCTTCCGCATTGTTTGAAGAATTTCGATCCAGTTTGAGCGTACGGCCTCCTCCCGCTCCAACTGCGGGGGCGTATTAGTCAATATATTTGATTGATATTTGATTAGTTACCTTCCTAAATTAGTTGATATATTTTTGGATGCTTTGTCATCATTAGCTGTATCGTAGTTATCTTGGGCTCAAGCACATCCCCTTTGTAATCTATATATACCTTGTCATTTGTGAGAAATAATCAAGGAAAACCAATTACCTTCAATAGTAATTTAGATACTTAAATCTTTGTTAGTTGTAACATACAAATGTAAAAAACAAAGACATTATCGACATAACATACACACTCCAAAGGCAAATAAACCCCGCCACGATTATGTTTCTTAACAATAAAAGTGCTAGGTTCGTCACATCGGCTTTTACTATATAACTTTTCGGTTGGCTAAATCGGCTAACTTGTGAGTTGGCTAAATCGGCTAACTTGTGAACGTACTATGTCCTTTGAAGCTCTTTTCTTGGATCTATGTCTCCTTGTCTTGTTTCAAACCGTGTTCAAACAAGTAATCCAACCCAGAAAAATAAGCTTCGAAATAAGCTGTTAAGCCACGTAATAAGCCACGAGAAGAAGCGAACAAATAAGCTAACGAGACTTAAAAATAAGAAAATTGGCCACGGCAACTTAAGCTCACAATAAGCTTTTGAAAGGCTGTCTCAAAAAAAGAAAATAAGCCGTGACAACTTAAGCTCACAGTAAGCTTTTGAAAGGCTGTCTCAAAGAAAGAAAATAAGCTGTGACAAAATAAACTATAAATATGCTATAATATCTGAGATAGGAACGAGTAAGACACAAACCACAATTAAATTTGACATACTGTTAATAAGCCATAATAACTTCACTTAACCCAAAATACGAATCTGATAATAAGCCCAAAATGATTTGATAGAAGATTATATAAACCAACAAATAGTTGTTAAGTATACCTAGTTTTGGTTTATAGAAATAAGAACTTTTTATCAAGATAAGCAAAAGAGAAAAATAAGCCGAATAAGCTGATCCAATAAGCTCGAATAAGCTCACAACAACAAAGCCACTAAACCCACCCGAGGCGAGTGATACCATATGTAGGAACCAATATTATCATTTTCACTAAACACTAAACAAGAAATAAAAAAAGAAGAATGAAGAAATGTAGAGAGAGGTAGGAGAGAATTTTTTTAGAGAGAGAAGTGGAAGGATTACTATGTGTAAATGTGTTTTACAAATGAGACAACCCAACCCTCTCCACACATGAAGAGGGGGTATTTATACCATTAAATGGGTCACGCTTTAAGTTGCCTTAATAGGCCGAATGGTATTTGATTTGGGCTGGGCTTGGGTTACCTTGGGCTTTAGCCCACAACACGTGTAATATTAGATTAACTAACGAGCCCGATACCCGTTTTAGTCTATTACAACGTAAATATTATAATAAAGACCGCGATTCCTTGTTCGACTCAATATTTTGAGGCTAACAGACCTTCTTGGTCATTTTACCATCATAAACCTGTGAATGAAATGTAATGCTAATATACATCCTATTTCTCTCTAAAACTGCTATCTTCGTCCTTTTGGGGACATCCTGCGCAAGGATGACACACATTATATTATTACCAAAATCGTTCAACAATTTGAATAAAGCGGATTCAGCGCTTAAACTAATTTTTAAAAGACAGAAAATATTTTTTTGAATTTTTTTACTATTTAAAACTATTTTTTTAAAACTAAATAATACTAAAAATGAAATTAAAATTATAAAACTTTATCCTAAAATTTTAAGAAAATTTATAAAAATTCTTTAAGCTAAAAAGGAAGTTTACAAAGAAAAAGAAATAGATAAGCAGCTACCAATAAGCAAGAAAAAATCAAATAAGCAAAATAAGCTGACACTATAATACTATAAGAACTAAATGGTGCAAGGTTATAAATGAAAAAGACCCAAGGGCGACTGGTTAAGGTGTTGGTGTTGTGAAGGGAAGGTCACAGGTTCGAGTCTTGTGACCTACCTTTTTGCAAAACATTTTTATTTTTCATTTTCTTTTTGAAAAAGCTATAAAATAAGCAAAACTAAACAACTTTAACAAAGGGACTTATTGCTAAAACTTATTATTAAGCCAGAAAAAAAGCATAAATAAAAGTGACAGTTTTTTATTTCAAGATTTTTACAAAACAAGCTAAGACTAATTGGACTTTTAAAAAAAGACCATCAAGCACTAGAATTAAGCTAAAAAGTAAAAACATATAAAGAATAGGACCTAATAAGCACTAATGACTAGATTTAAGAAAACCAAATAAGCTGATAAGTACTAGAAGGCAATAAGACAGTAGACACAAACAGAGGCTTAAAGGACTTTTGAAAACTTTGAGCTTAAAATTTAGGACTAATAAGCATGTGTAATAAGCATGTGAAATAAGCTGAAAGGTTAAAACAGATAAAGCACTTAACTCAATTAACTCAAATAAGCAAGACTTAAACAAAGAAGAATAGAAAATAAGCTAAAAAGGACAAATGCAAATGACAGACTACTACTACTTGTTTTTAGCTTTATAAAATAAATTGACTAAATTATAGCTTAAAAATAAGACTCAATAAGCAAGATTAAAGACTAAAAGTTAAAAACAGATCTAGAATGACAACTGGAAAACACAAATAATCTGGACTTAGGAAAATTGATTTAGAAAATAAGCTTACAGAAGACAAATGAAATTGATAGTTAATACTACTATATTTTTTGGCCTTTTGATTTCTCTTGGCTACTAAAATTAAGACTCAAAACTTAATTTAAACTCAGAGAAAAATGAACAATGATGCAATAGAAACCAAATTAAGCACACCAAAAACTACACCTTAAGCATACCTTTAAATAAGCAGTTTAAAACACTTTTGGAATGACAGATTTGAGATTATGGTTAAACAACTAGAAAACTTAACAAAGCTTAATCAATGCTTATTAAAACTATCATTAAGACTTAGTTAGAGCTTATGAAAACTGTTTTAAACCACAAAAAGCTACCCAAGCAGTTTTAACTAGGTTAAGACTGCTTGTGCCAAACACACCCTTAAACATTTGAAAATTAATTTTAAGCTAAGACAGATTATTATAGGCCTCAAATAGTAAAAACAGATGAAGAACTAAGCTAAATAGAGAAAATTAAGCACAAACTACAAATTAATAAGCTCTAGAAATAAGCTAATACTTTTAGCAGCATTAACTGCTTATTCAAGCAGTTTTAACACTAAAAGAGGACAGATTCTTATAAAACTAAAAACAAGCTATTCTAAACTATAAAGTGAATTCAATAAGCTACTTCAAGACTAGATAAGTACAAATAAGCAACATAATAAGCAGAGATAAGCAGATTTGATTACTAAGACAGAATTTAAGCCAAAAACAGTAAAAGAGAATGTACCTTGATCCCAGCTTAACAGGGATCTAAATTTGCTCAAAGGAGCTTATCTACAAGCTCCAGCTTGTTGTAAACAAGCTGGTAAGAACACCATAAGCCCATCCATTTCTGGCTTATCATCCAAAGAGCTCAAAACCCCAATGCTTAACCAATTTGAAGTAAAACTTGAACAACTTGTACAAATAAGCTTGGGAAGCTTATTTGTACAAGTAAACACTAATTTGAGATAAAAACAGCTTATAATATCTTAAAGAACAGCTTATTAGATTTTGAGTGAATAAGTAAAAAAATTAGAACATGACAATGTAAAGTAGAAATGACTTTTATTAATTCATAAAAAGAAGAGTACAAAGCTTGAATGAACAATAAGCATAAAATAAGCCGAATTACACTAATCTTAAACTAAACTACACTACTCCTACTCTAGACTACACTAGATGTCTTCTACTGTGTGAATGAGCTATCTATTTATAGCATCTGAGGGAAGCTTCTAGGCGAGGAGGAGCATCCTTAGCCTTCATTCTCAGCCCTTGCTCTCTAACAAACTCCTAATCCATCTCTTTGAGCCCTTGGATTACTGCCACGCTAAATCCACCAATGGGAGTGCTTGGGATTGCCAGCGTAGTTTAATGTGTCAGACGTGTCAGCTGGCTTCTCGAAGGATAGGACGTGTGTGTATGGAATGATGGATTAACCCGTGTTATAAGTTGCAGGGTAAGTTGGGAGGGAAAGTGAACAGTAACTTTTGACCATGTGTTTCTTATTGTTTGACTTGGGCTAGGGATTAGAACATGGGCTTTTAATTATAATTTGGACTAGAAATAGATATGAAATGGGTTTGGACTTATATTTTAATATTTCAAGGTTTCATGGGCTGATCCGGCCCAATAAATGGGTACGGGTTGGCCCATTAACAATGAATATGCTTTCGGATTTGGTTTCCCGTGCTCTTTTCATTCCCGTGCTTGGTTTTGTCCGTTTTTTGCTTTGTTTTTGTCCTTTCTTGAATATCTGTTACCTGCACATGACATTTGACAAAACACACAAATACAATGTATTTTTCATGTATTTTTGGTCATTTAAGCTCTTTTGAATAAGGAAAAATGATATGTGATTAAACACATATCAAAATCCCCCATACTAAGCTATTGTCGTGTCCTCACGCAATATTTAACATATGCTAGAAAACCAAGGATTCCAACCCTCTTAGACTTAGTACCTTGAAGAGTAGCAAAGTATTCATCTAAGGAGATTAAAAAATCACTAGCTTTTTTAACACCCCGTTTCTCCAATTTTACACACTTTTATTTCTCTATCTATTTTTATATTTTTCCTTATTTTCCTTTTTCTCTTTTTTATACTTTTTATATTTTTCTTTTAAGCAATCTAACTAAAATGTTTGGACTTTTATTATTTTCATAACTTTTAAGGTCATAGAACAAGAAGCGCCTATAAAATAATTTATAGATGTCCAAAGGTTAAATTCATCGTCCCTGATTTTTCACATGCCCCAAACTAAGCGTAAAAACGAAATCACCGTTAAAATACAAGATAAGATGCTAACACTACTCATATTTGAAATTTGTGTAAGCCTAAACTAAATTTTCACTCCCAATGGATCACTATCTAAAAATGTGTATGTGCTCACTTCAAATTTCGACCATCCAATCGACATTTTAAGAAAGTTGTAATCCTTCATAACGTTCCCCCCAAGAATTATGATTTTGAAGGCGAGATCATTCCATGTAACGACTTGCTTCTCGACACATCCCAGCCGAGACCGGCTTAGGTGACCAGGCTTTTGACACCCCACAGAGAATAGTATCGAAACTCACGGACCTTCGGTTTCAAAAACTCTTAGGTTTCCCGTTAAACTAATACTTTATTTAGAAAGACCAAAACTTAAAACGAAATAGTCTTAGTTCAAAAACATATTTAAATTTTAGAAAATGAGATTTTCCCTATATTTATTCAAACACATACATTACACGTAACATTAAAATAATTATACTTATACCCTCCACCCTTTAAACGAACTGTCACGTCGGTATGCGAGCCGACCATGATCCAGTTGTCTTATTTTGGCTTCGGACCTTGCCTTATATGAAGACTGTCACATCGGTATGCGAGCCGACCATGATCCAGTAATCTGACAAGGTATTATTATATATTATTTATATTTTTTTTAGGTTTTAACAACACATTTTATTACCACGGTATTTAGAGAAAATTTCATTTTAGAAAATTTAAATATAAATTTGAACTAAGACTAAAAAGTTTAAAAAATGTTGATTTTTAAAGGACTTTCAAGGGTGATAAAACCCCTAACTTGTCTAATTTCCGAAAAGAGCACATATTATTAGTCCGGTTAAAAGCTTCGGGAAGGAAAAGCCACAAATTACACTTATGAGCTCTTAAGATTTCCAACTAATCCTTGCTTAGCATCCAACTTATATTCAACTTTATCATTTCTCGTTCTTCGCAAATTGAAAATCTTAAATAAAAAGATCCGCGAATGCTTAGTCTAATAAAATCAAGCTTTGCATATTTAAAGTCTATTATGGAAACTTGCAAACTCTTGGCTTTTTCAAGATAGAATTCGCGTTTTAAAGCTTCTTGTATAAAAGACTAGCAAAAGCTTAAATTTATAAAGGTTAAGGGGCAAGCTAGAGCGCAACATGCTCGATCAAGTCAAAATTTATTCTTATTCTCACCATCGAAAAGTCAAACATTTGTGTCAAAACACTTATTTTATTTTTTGAATTTTTTTAAATTTTTGCATAAAATCACATATTTTTGGTGGCAAAATAGGGTTACGTGAAGACAAGGAAAATACAAGTAAGATCAAATCGAAAGATCCCCCCATACTAAAACTAAACATTGTCCTTAATGTTTAAAAGGGTCTCTACGTAAATCTAAAACCGTTTATTAATTATGCTAATAGATAAACGTTAATCAACAAGATCTAGGATATCGGATTCCCATATATAAGCATGCAAAGGATTAAAGATCGAGTGAACGATGGACAAAACCACGAGCACGAGAGTCTTCATAATCCAGGCAATCCTGGACATAAAACACAAACCACGAAACATGAGAAAGGAAGAGGCGAGCCTCCTCACGTCACACTTATTATAAAATAGAAAAAGAAAATAGAAACACGGGTTGCCTCCTGAGAAGAGCTTGTTTTTGTGCGAGTCTCTAGCTTGACTCTCCTCATATCATCGTGATATTAGGGACGAAACATGTGGAAGAGAAAATCTCAATTGGACTTTCATTCAAGATGTTTAGATAAACATTGAAGCACATGAAAGTTTCACTCCGATGAGATACCACCGGATCAAGAGAATAGAAACTAAAAACGGGAATGTCGGGGTCAAAAATGGTGTCTTCACTCCCGGATGAGAGAAGAAGAGAAGAATCCACCGGATAGGTGAAATAAGGAAGAAAAATCCAGATAACATATGTGAGGGAAAGATAATGGCGATCCTTAAAGGATAATTTCACATATGTTGGAGAAAAAATTATCTCCCAAATCCCAGGGTCGAAAACTTTGACATTATTCTTCAAATCATCTTTATCGGGTTCATCCTTTAAGCTTCTTGGGTCATGATATAAAAACACCTCGAGAGGGAGATTAAGAATAGTATCCTTCATAAGAAAACTCTCAAGATAGATTATGTCTCCCTCCGAGTCATAATAATCGTCCTCAAAATCCATAAAAACATCAGATTTTATTACTTTAAGTTCCTTAAAATTAAGTTCTTTCGGGGGGAGAGGAAATGATGGATCATCATTTAATAACTTCTCAAGTAGAAGAATGTATCCCTCCGGATCAAAGTCGTCATCATCAATTCCCGGTAGAATGGAATCACTTGTAAGACAAGCTTTGATTTCTTCCAAAACAAAATCACCACCCGGGTCAAAACACTCATCCTCATTAAGCTTGGAAAGAGGCGTGACTAGCAAATCCGGCTCATCAAGTTTAGATACATAGGAGTCCTTGCTCTCGATGTCCTCTAACACCTCATTAAAAAGAGGATTTATGTCACTAGAGATGTACTCGTCATCAAATTCAAAAAGAGGGTTCGAATAAATTTAAAATTTTTCCTTTGGAACATCTTCCTCAAGAAGTGACTCATCATCACTAGAGGTAAAAAAAAATCAAAAAAAGTGGAAAGGATTGAACTTTAAAATGCTTTAAATTACTAAACATCTATACTAACAGATTTGAACTAACAACTAACTAACTTAATGAAAATCAGAATTATACCTAAAAGTAACTTAAATCCCTTCTTTATAAACCTCAAAATTAAGTTTTAAACCAAAATAAAGGAACAAGAGGTCCTTGGCAGTACTAACTTGAGTTAGTACTGCCTTGACCCAAACACCCCTTTAAGTCAATCAAACTCATTCTCAGCTTATAATTATGAAATTTAAAGAATAAACTCTTAATACCAGATAGTAAAGAGCTTCTAACAGACATAATGAACAATTATCAATAAGCAAATAAGCAGAAACAATAAACAAACTAAGTTATGCTAATATTTTTGGTATTTTTGACAGATTTGAAACACTAACTTGCAAATTTAATTCTAAGCTAACTAGTGAACTCAAAAAGCAATAAACAACATTATTAAACAGAATTAAGCTAAATGAAACAGTAATAAGCTACTACAAACAAATTAAGCTAATTATGCAGATTATGACTAAGAGTATAAAAAGACAGATAAGTAAATAACAAAGGAAAAGAAAATGGTACCTTACACCTCAGCTAAACAGATTTGAGTGCTCTTAACAGAGCTTAAACAAATAGCTTAAGCTTATTTCCAAACCCTAGTCTAATCTAAGTGCTTGACCCATCAAAGCCCACTTAATACCCTACTTGAAAACTCCTGCAGAAGCCATCCAATTTACTTTGAGATTTTCAACGCATTTGAATGAGCTTTAGTAGCTTAACATTAACTTGAGCTTATAAAACAGTAATAAGAGCTTATTCAAAAATTTTGTAAATAAGTGAAAAATAGAATTAACAAAGGAACTTTTAATGAAAAATAACTTTTATTGATAACTAAAATAAGTACAAACCGTTGGAAAAGAAATTACATTTAACTAAAAAGCTATAAGCTGAAATTACATGAAAATAAGCTACAATTAAACTACAAGCTACACTAAAAACTACTCCTAGATGCTGATGTGAGTGAAGGTGAGCTCTTATATATAGGCTTGGAGAGAAGATTCTAGGCTCTCTTACACGCTCCTTGCAGTTTTGATCTTGACCTTTAAATTTCTTCCAATCATTAGAGCTTGATCTTTGACCGTTGGATTAAAGTATGAGCACACGGATTGCCACATTGGCAATCCAATGAATAGGTAATGATTATGTTTCTTTTGGCTTGATTTCAGTGCAAATTCCTTTAATTTGTGTGTTTCTTTTAAGCCCGCGTGGCATTCCCTTGTCAGAGTTGTCCAATCAAAAGCTTTGGTGACGTCTAAGCCTGCTGAGTTGGAGCATAGTACTAAGCATCTTCGTTGCCACGTTGGATGAGAGTGGGAGTGGGTTTTTCCTTGATTTGTGAGCAGGGTAAGTTGTTGGGACGAAGGATGAATAGTAAAATCCTTTTGGCGCCTTTTTTTCTTTATACGTTTTCGTTTGACCCGGGGAAAAATGGGAGTTGACTTGGGCACAGGTTTATATTAAATGGGTATTGGGCCGGTGTTTGTTTTGGGCTTAGGTTAAAAGTTAAAAAGGGTTAAAGTTATACACTTAACGACCGTTAGTGATAAGAATTAAAGGACTAATGGTGTTATGTATTTAATGACTTATGGTGAGATTGATTTAACATTAAGGCTCATTTGGGTATTTTCAAGGTTTTGTCTTCTTGTGGTTGACCAATGTTTGACCATTGTTGACTTTTGCTAGAAACTCCTGGCTCTTGTATACTCTATCCATCTCGTGTTCATTTTTGCCCTGTTAGGATCTGGTACTAGATAGATCTTCTAGCCCTTTGTTGGTTGTATTAAGTACTTATGTAATCTCCAAGCACATTCGTGAGAAGACTCTAGCAAATGGTTTTGAGCGGAAACTAAACTCAATTCAATAAAGAAGAAACAACTATATGAACATACGAGTCCTCCTATGAATCTTCTATTGATAATAAATTGTTTTTCTAATTTGCAATCGGTACCAATCCCTAATGCTAAAGGTTTCTTTTATAGAGAAGAAACCCTAAATTGGTCAACAAGAAAACTAAAATCTCGTAAGAGATATACATCAAATGATCAATCTCATTCTCTAATATATTATCATTCTATATTAATGAGATAATACTGAATATAACTATAATTCCTTAATTACATTAATTACGTCTATAAATAACAATCAGTAGTTTCTATCTTCTGTCAGCAGAGGAACTTCGAGAACATGACCTTAGCAGAAACTATTCAGCTAGGAACGTTTACTTAACTGCTCTAGAAGGAAAGACACCCCCTTAATGACTATTAGAAGATCGCGAACTCTCTAAAACAGCCAGAAACGACACTTAGTCGTTTTCAATAAGTTCCAACAATCCTCCCCTAAACTTGGTTTTGACTCCGTTAATTCCAAGTTTCTAGATAGATCTTCTCGAAGTAAGAGGATTGAGGAGCAGCAGGAACAAAGTATTGCAGCGAGCAGTCATACATTGTATCCTGCAGCAACACAACAAAGCAGCAGATATGTTTAGAAAGCCACCAGCAGCTAGCATCAAAAGGAACAACATGACTCGATGAACAGAAGGAATCAAATGAGGCAGCACCTCTCTAAGCAGACAACTAGCCTAGTCTTTGCAGCAAATAAGTTAGATTTGTAATGCCTTTACCAAGTAGCTACTCACTCTTGGGCTAGGTGATACTTTGGTGAAAACAATACACCATGGTTGTAAAACAACCAGTCAATTTCTCAGAACGTGATTCAAGTGGGTTGAATTGGAAATACCCTAAACAGTTTTTGGCAAACTGTCACTAGGAATACAACGGATTGAGAAAGTTTTCTTTTTTTTTTTTTACCTTGTTGCGTTTGCTCAGGACTAGCCAAAAAATCTTCATACACAGAGTAATATGGTGAGTCGATAACCATACAATTTTGAGTAAATTGTCAACTATCAACGGATTTGAGAAAGTCTTTACCATGAGCCGTTTGCTATGGACTAGCCACTTTTCATCCAAAGAATATGGAAAGTGATAACCATCCAGTTTTGGGTAACCTGGCAACCATCAACGGATTTGAGAAGGTCTTTACCAAGAGCCGTACCCTCTTGGACTAGCCACTCTTTGTTACAAGAACATGGTGAGTGAGGGCATAGGATTTTTAGCAATCCCTTACAGCATATCAAGGATGTGAGTTACACACCAAATCCGTTTGCAAAGGTGAGCCAGACTCTTTCTTGGCGGTGAGCCATGGTGAGCTGAAAACCATTTGTCGTGCAGTGCAAGCACTAACACCAAAGTTATACAACACTATACTATCACAAAAATGTATCTAAATTAATAGAAACTATAATTTACCAAATATGTTTTTTTTTATAAATAACAACGAACTCTATGGAAAACAAACATCTTAACTAAGACACCAAACTTTACGAGGGCAGTGGCAAGACACTCCATTAGGATTAATCGTAAGCCAAGCTTGAACTGTTCCTGAATCACTTTTCCCAGCAACATACAACATCCCGAAGTTATGAGGGTGGAACTGTGAGGCCTGTGGCGTTGTACATCCGTTCAAGCAGGTGTAGCGAACTAGGATAGACATTGTCCACAAACATTTACAAAGTTTTCCACATTTGTCTATGTCCCAAAGACTATTGAACAGAGCTCCTGGGATACACACTTCCAGCTGCTCAACAACCATTCATCTTAGTGTTCTCCAAAAATCTTCACATCATCAGAATGAAGGGACTGACTACAACAGATTAACATCCTCCAGAGGTCCAATCCAAAACATCACATCTGGGTGCAGCCGGAAAATACCTATTCATCGTCGACGTACAAGAAGAAGATCCTCACAGATGGACATTGAGCGTGAAGCAAACGCGTCAACTGCTAGTAGAAAAAGGATTTGCCTGTCGTTCTCCTGATAGTCCTACATGATAATAAGTGGCGACTAATGCGGGCACGCACATCTCCCACTCTTTAATGCTCACATACATAATAGAGGGGAATATAATTCTCCATATCATCCTCACTCGCACTCTCAGAATGAAGAAGGTCTTCAACTGGTTTATCCCATAAAAGGAGTTCATCACTTCGACCGATGGTTTACTGGCGAGACCGAGGAGGAGAAGAGGCAGATTCAGAAATGGTTTAAACTTTACCCTTGGCGTCAACAATCTCGATAATAAGGAGTTTGTACACAATCACACACAGCACCAGAAATATACTGACCCGAAAGAGAATCTCTAGCTAGTTCTTCATCATCGAGTAAGGGTCAGCAGCAACGCGAGGAATAGACCTTTTTTTCCCCCCCCCCCCCCCCCCCCCCCCCCCCCCCCCCCCCCCCCCCCCCCCCCCCCCCCCCCCCTTTTTTTTTTATCTGATCGTCCTCATTACTATCCAGAAAACTTCATTAATACCTCTGGATGTGGCTGTTCAAAACTGAACATCAATTGGTACGTGATCAGTTATGAGCAGGGTGACGGGGAAGAACTATCAGCAGAATCTGCAAATGGTGAAATTCCAAGCTCATGGTGTGAACCAGCAGAATCCATTGCTGCTGAAGTAGGAACAGTATAAGCAGTAACAGTAGTACCAAGTGTACCACCAGCAGTATCGGGAACAACATAACCAGTCATAGGAGTAGCCGAACCAGCAGGGTTAAAGCTACCACCACCAGCAGAATCTGGATCATCAACATGATGTGTGGAAGCAGCAGGAACACCCGATGGCTGTGAAGTATCACGGTCGACCCTTTGTCTTTTAGAGGGAGGCTCAGAAATGACAGGCTTGGGTCGAAATAGATTATACTGAGCATTCAACAAGCGATCTTTTTCAAGACGTCTGCAGATATACTCGTACTCGTCACTCAACTGTTGTTTAGACATAGCCTTGACAGCTTTCATCGTGATGGTACCATGATGAGCTGCACACCACTGATTTTTAACCAAGTTACGCATCATTTGGGTGACTTCAGATTGCTTCAGCGGCTTACCCTTGAGTGCTCTATAGCGCAAATCTGCCAAGGCTCGCTTCTTCCGTTCCTTAATAGCAGTCATGCGCTCCACAAAGTGGCATCGGTTAATTCGCTTCTAAAACTCTGCGTGCCAATGCAGGATTTGACCCAACTTGCATCATCAAATTCAACCAATCTGTTTCTGTCATACGCATCATAAGATCGTCCAATTCCTTGGCACGCTCTTCAGAAACATTTGGTAAGTCCTCCTTAGCTAAATCCTCAGCCCGTAACCTTTGAACCAAGCGCTCACTAGCCTGTTCTTCTTCTAAACGTTGCCTGGCTTGAGCATCTTCTGCAAGAAATTCAGCAGGAATATTCAATTCTGGCATAGGAGCCTTTCCTTTATCAGCAACAACAGAAGGACCAGCAGATTCGGAGACTGCTGCTTGAGAAAGAACATCAGCAGAAAGGGGAGTATGAAACTGCTCAAAAGCCGGAGTATGGAACTCTGTTCTGGCTCGTCGATAAACCGACCTCTTACGCCTAAGAGGAACCTCCTCCTCCTCGCGTTCCTCCATAGCCTCAGAGGGAACAGCAGCTTGATCGTGACCCAGAGCTTCAGATGCCATACGTGATAATCCTTCAAGGTCAACTTCATCTTGAATATCCACATCCCCTTCTGTGGCAGGAGCATCACCCACCAACCGTGCTGTCCTCAATTGTTTAACCGTTCGCTCCAACTTCTTTACTCGGGATACAAGTGTCAAAATTGCTCCCCCCATGATTTTCTTTGAGGTTCCCAACTCAGTTTCCAATGAGTCTATCCGTCCCATACACCTGTCAATCTTTGCAGATAAACTTGTTAGAAGTGCAGGGTCCTCTGCCCTACCAGCAGCATCGGCTGTTGGTTGTAGGAGCAGATCATGGGCCCAACTTTGTGGACTCCTCATGAAATCCACAAGAATGTATCATCTTCTGAAATGAGTATTATCATGTCCTCAGGCTCATATGTTGGCTGGCCTAGTAGGGACCAAAGTTAACGGGTTCTCAAGAGCAGGGTCAACAATAATCATAGGACTGGGGCGTCTGTGGGCCAAAAATGATTGGGGTCAATAGTATCAGGGTTCTCACTATTATCCAGCTGGTTTAGGGACAGGGCCCCAAACACAAATGGCTCTCAAAACTAAAGGTCTGAGGCGGGCGGGGTAGGTGTATAGGATGGTAGTAACAGAAAGGCATGGTCTCCCAGGTCAGTACAGGTGGAGATCAGGGTTAGGGACTACCCATTCTGTCTCAGGCTGCACTCGCCGGTGTTGATTCCCTAATCGGGGAAAACTGAGCGAGAGTGAGGTGTTGGGTGTGGCCTGCAGCTGTACTCCAGCGCTTCCATGGGCATAGCAGCATTTTCCTCTATCAGCAAGCAGCAATGCAAGCATGGGTGGGTGTCAAAGGTTTCCTCACCCGCCCATTTTAATTCATATTAGAAAACAGTTTCCAGAAGTAAACCAGAAGTGGTTCTAGGGGTACATGGTCAGCTGTTTCTCGATGGGCCACAAGCACTTTGTAATTCCTTGGGTTCATTATAAAATTTATTCTTTTTTTTCTTAACATTCGCAATTGCATCCCTTCCAAACTTAATTATCGAGAAAAATTTTATACACCTTACTGTCGATAAACAAATAAAGGGCTGTGGCAATGGAAACTTGGAATTTGATTCCTACTTCCAGCCTTTAGGGTCTCTGACAATGCAAAATATGTCATGCACCAGAACTCCATTGAGGATCGATAAATGGTGCTTAAGAAAAGAAAGGGTTCTATCTGTCGGATACCCTATAAGCCCCCATACCCGCCTAAAAAATCATCAATATGCTTGTCAAAGATGCCATTGGATCATCAAGTTGTACTGAGCCCTAATAGCGACTCAGTCACATCCACCTCTGCGGCCGTCATGTTGCATTTAGGTCATGAGACCCGGAGCAGCATTTGGTGCGAAATGTAGCTGTTGCCCTAAAATTGTTTGAACAAATGAGTCAAAACACGGACCGGGAGGGTCATGTGTTAAGCGTTTTTTCTCGTACCTTAATGAAGAGTGATCCAAATAGCCAAGGATTTATGTGAAGTCTGCGGAAACCTCTTTCCCTCACCCAAGTAAAGCGATTCTGTTGTGATCATCTTTGTACATGGAGGGCGACATTGGTGATTTCATGAATTTAGGTGAAATAAAACAGAGTATAAGAGGCAAAAGATATTGGTGTATGTTGTGTGTGAGAAAATAAAAAATTGATTTGAGTATTAGGTTAATTGTGTTCCAATGTGTGAAAAGTTAACCTTTTTAGTTTGATTGTACAATTTTTAACCTTGGAACGTTGAGGTATTTGAGTGAAATAAACTTGTACACGCCTAGTCAGACCCAAGTGGTGTCCGTGACCAAACATCCATATAGTAGATTTAAAACGAAAAAACTTATTCTCAACTAATTTTTCTTAAGACCAGGCATGTATAAAGTCATCCAACGTAACCGCCGTCTTAAAAGAAACAGCAAGAAGAAACATATGTTCAAACTACTGATTTTGGTATTGTGACCAGCACAAACTATTCAGGCAGCAGATACATTGTTCCACCAGCATGATTGGATACTACCAGCAGAAATCAAGTGACTAGTGGTAGAGACCAACCTACCAGCAATATCAAACTGAGCACTAGTTAGAAAGATAGTTGGAGACAGCAGAAGAAACCAGTTACTACCGAGAAAGAAATAAGTTAGCCAGCAGGAACTTGATAATACCTAGCACAAACCAGTCAGCAGCATAAATAGATGTATTGGCAGCACAAACAGATCCAGCATCCATGAATATATTCTGCAGCAGAAAAGAGTCATCCCAACAGAAGTATACCATTGTAGACAGTTGGAACTAAACCTATCAGTAGTAATGAATCCACCAGCAGAAGTTTGCGCATCAGCATGTACAACGGAACCAACAGATATCCATAGCTTCAGCAGAATACAAAAGCATCCAGCAGGATCAGTAAATACCAGCAGAACCAAAGTTAAACCTAGCAGAAACCATTTCATCAAGCAGGAAGGATAAACTACCAGCAGACTCATAGTACAAACAGCAGAAACAATACCTGTCAGCAGGAATAATGTCAAAACTTAGCAAGCTGTATTGACTTCATCTGCAATCACAAGAAAAATAATATCCACAAATACATTATCTCCTGCAAGAAAGTTTGAATTATCATATTATACAACAAACAAGCCTCCCCTTAGCTTTATACATCCCCTCAATTCTCTCGAAAAGAGGGATTCACATCCCATATGGACACAGATACGCCAAATCTTTGGTCCATCAAATGCCTTGGTCAGTAAATCAGCCAAATTGTCATACTGTGTAGTAATCTTCAGCACTTGATTCAAGTCTTCTATTGGCATCTCTCTTTAAAGTTGATGCCGAATCTCAATTTGCTTGTCCTCTGATGAAAGACTGGTTTCTTCTCAATGCATATGTGCTCTGGTTGTCGATGAAGATTCTTGGTATTCATGAAGTTGAAAAACCTTAATCCAGCAATGTTTCTGAAATCAAAGAAACCTAATGCACATCAGTAGCTGCAGCAACATACTCGGCTCAGTGGAAGAAGTTAGCCACTATAGTTGCTTTTTGGCACTGCCTATGTGAAATTAACCTGTTCTGCCCAGATATTAACATCCACTGTAGTGGATTTCCTATCCCCTATGAGAACCAGGCATAATCACTGTCACCGTAAGCTTCCGAATGAAAGGGAGAATTCTTAGGGTAACCCAATCCCCAATTAACATCCTTCTACACCTTCCAATACCTCTACCAAAGCCGCTAATTTTGGTTGCCCTTTTAGTATTAAAAATTTTCTTGACTGCATTCAGATGAGAAGTCAGTGGAGTAATTGATGTCTTGAACAAGCCACTAACTGCAACATCTTTGTCAGGTCTTGAAGCTGTGAGAATAATGTGAACCATTCGGATCTGGGACAAATGTACATTAACTGGGATCAGTTTCATCTTTCAATTTTGGTCTTTGCAGCATTCATAAGGTGTTGTTGCAAGGTTCTTACAGATTCAATGTCAAACTTTTGTAAGCATGTCTTTAAAAAAAACCCCATTTTACTGGTCTTGGCTGATGAAGTTGCCATAGGCACTGTTCTCACCTGTAGTAGACCTAAGAAAGACAGTTCATCTCTACATAGCACTCATTTCTAATTCACCTTTCACATCAACACCTCAAAGTCGCACACCAGGCTTTTATTTGGTTGACCCAAATATGTATGTCATCCACATAACCTGTAACCAAAAGTATATCCCTGGATCTTTCTTGATGAACAGGTGTTTGTTCAATAGTCCCTCTTCTATAATTGGGTTGTAACAGAAAAGCGACGTCTTGCCATACAGGCTCGAGGTGCTTGATGAAGGGTTTTCCATACAAAGCTTTAACCAATCAGTATTACATGCTTTGGGAAGTAGGGATCTTCAAAAGCCTTTTGAGGTGAGTGAACATACACTTCTTCTTCAATTTCTCCATAGAGAAAGGGCACTCTTAACGTCAGCTGATTTACCAGAAATCCACCTATAAGAAGCAAAAAGACCCCCCACACCCCCCCCCCCCCCCCCCCCCCCCCCCCCCCCCCCCCTCCCCACCCCCCCCCCCCACCCCCCCCCCCCCCCCCCCCCCCCCCCCCCCCCCCCCCCCCCCCCCCCCCCCCCCCCCCCCCCCCCACCCCCCCCCCCCCCCCCCCCCCCCCCCCCCCCCCACCCCCCCCCCCCCACCCCCCAAAAACAGTCTGATAGCCTTATTCTGGCCACTGGTGCAAATTACCTCATCGGAATCAATACACCTCCTCTTGTCGGTGTCCCTGTGCACCAACCTTGCTTTATTATTGTACAATACTATACCTCTGGCAAACCTCGCTTGTTCTTCAAAATCCATTTTTGTCTATTGCAGGTTGCCATCAGGTTAATGTGATAAAGTTTCATACTTGCCGATTGAATGAACTGTTGCTGCTCTTCTTGCATAGCCAGCAACCCCAATCAGGGATCCCAGTGCTTTAGCTATTTACTGGTTGGTCTAATTGAGAAAAGGAAGCAACCAAATAGATAAATTGAAGTTGATTGTGATGATTGGTCTTGTGATTTTGAATATATCCAATGAAAGCACTTTCACCAAACTAGGATATTTTTTGAAGCTCGGCTTCTTGTCATAACCGAGGAGGGAGACGAAAAGTCTCACCAAGAATCTGAGACTGAGGATGACATTGTGTTCTCCTCTTTTGTAGGAACTGAGAATCTCACTTCCACAGCCAGGTGCTAATTTGTAAGAGTAGCACGAAAATCATATCATACGAGGAAAGATTGTGAACGATGCCAGATCTGGAGAGTTTGATCCATGCACACATCAGAAGGGAGTGGAAAACGTGTGGTGTTTGCGCACTTGTCACTTGAGCCAAATGTTTGTCCAGGAGGATAGTGTAGACTCTCAGCATTATACAGATGAATGTCAGTAGAAAAAAGATGAACTGTCGCAGGATTGCTCTACACTCAGCAGGTTCAAAAACTACAGAAGGTTTAGAAAACTATCGCAGGATTACCACCAGTCTGGATCAAGAACAGCAGGAAGGCTTTCCAGCAGATTCATCACCAGCAGAATTCAATGGCAAAGCAGTATCCCTTTAACAGCAGAATCTATGCAGCAGGATCCCGTAACGCAGATCAATGCCAGCAGGATCCTAACAGCTGGAAACACACCTTGGTTTCGAATTTCTGCTTCAGCTTGTCATAGTGTATTTCTGCTGTTGCTTGTGATGAACAAATCACTAATTTCGCAAATGCAAGCATGCGTCCTTAGCTTCATATTCTTGTCTTTGAAGCTTAGCAAAGCTCTTCTGCATTAATCTGAGCATTATGTTCCATAACACTAGGACCATAGTGTTGAGAAGGACATGAAAATAAAACTGTTTCAGATGAAATGATGTTCCAACTATCACTTGCTCATCTACTTCTGAATCTGAGTCATGATCTTGTGTACCTGCTTGTGTACCTGCAGGTGTGTCAGTTTTTAAACAAGTATAAACCTAGTGATAAAATCAGTTAAATTAGTCAAGGTAAAAGTTACCACTAATGACCAATCCTGAACATTGGGTTTTATCTTCTAAAAATCTCAGATACGGGTTTTTCCTCTACCTCTTTGTTTGTAGATTATAAAACCTTATAGGCCTTGCTTTGGAAGCCATATCCAAAACAAGATAACCTTCATCAGATGTACCTCAAATAATTCTCTCCTAAATAGTCACTTGTGTTAAGGATAGTTACTTGACACCCAAAAGGTTTAAGATGACTTATCTGAGGAACCTTCCCAGATATCAATTCATAAGGTGTTTTATTATGGGGATTAGTAATAGACACCTGTTCTAAAAACATAACAAGCGTTGCTAACAGCCCTTCAGTCCCAAATACCTGGTAGGTAATTTAGGTCGCCAACAGGTTCTAACAGCTCTATTAAGAGTCCTATTTTCCTCTCAGCAACCCCATTTTGTTGTGGGGTTCTAGGATTGCTATAGTCCCTCTTAATTCCCTTTTCCCCACAGAGTTCAATAAGTTTTGCATTTTTGAACTCTGTCCCATTATCACACCTATTCCTTTAACCTTTTTTATTCAGCTGGTTTTCTATTAAGGCAATGATCTCTTTAAGACATGAAAGGTTTCATTCCTTTAGTACCAAAAAGAAAGGCCAAGGAAAAACCTGCTAAAGTAATCAGTAACCACTTAAGGCAGTAGTATTTTTGGTCAATATCCTGTTTTGGTTAGGACCAAAAAGGGATACATATGCAGCATTGCAGAGTTTCAGTAATAAGTTCACTAGCAGAAATATGCTAATAGGAAGCCTTATGTTGCTCTTCCTTTGTTGCAATGCTAAACACAGTTGTGTTCATTGTGTGAACACTTGAGGGGGAACCCATCAACCAGACCCTTTCCTTAGCAACTTGATGATTGTTTGAAGTTCACATGAGCCAAAATTTTTCCCTTCGTGCCATATGGTGGATTCATCTAAGGATGCTTTTGCTACTAAACAAGTAACCTTTTGTTCTGGTTGCAGGTCTGAGATGTGGAATGTGTAGAGATCATGTTTCACTAGGAATTCTGAGTACCACCTGACATGCATCAGGATTTGGACTTCTTCTGGAAAGCACCAAACAAATCCAGTGTCTGTGAAGAGAACTTTATTCTTTTTATCACAGATATGTGATACAGAGACAAGTTAAAGTGACTGCAGCTCTTCAAAACATAGTAGACATTTTTCAAAGTCAATATTTGTAAGTACGTTATGGTGCCTTTTCTTGATATTCTACCATCTCCACCGGCAAATTTGACAAATTGCTCCCTTGATCTGCACAAAAATCATCAAGTTTTTCCTTGTTTCCTGTCATATTCTTGGCAACCATGTCAACTATCACTATGTCATTATCTGTACTAGGATTCCCCAAAAAAAAAAACCCTACAAATCATACAACCAAAACTATTAGTAAACTTGAGAGACCCAAGCCAATTCACTGATCTGAGCCCTGCCTTTGTGGTCATTAAGTCCGTGGAAACCCATGTGGATTGATGAGATTCACATTACTCTTGAACCCAATAAAATGTGGTCTTTTTTTCCTCCAAGAGTACCTGCTGAGGTCTTAACAGCAGTATCCCGTCGTCCCTTTTTTCTTATACAATCGGGTCATATAATGGTCAGGCAAATTACATATTATTAAATATCAAGATGATGGTCTGAAAATATGGTCTTAGCAGCAGGATTAGCCAACCAGCAGAACTTGTCTACCAGCAGAAGAAACAGTGCTGGTGTCTCTAGACCCATACCAGCAGGATGTGGTCTAATCTGCAGAATTGATGTGGTTGTTTCTATTAGCAGCAAGATCTGATTTCCACCAGCAGTACTGATGTTGGCGAATTTCCTACTCCAGCAAAGGAACATATGCTGCTTTAGATTTTCAAGGGACAAGGATATCACTTTTATAAAAGTCACATGTCTCTTTAATCAAATGCCATTTACTGCCACAAACAAAACATTTCTTAACTCGCACAAATATTGTTGTTACACACATGCTATTGGTTCATTCGCTTTTATTCAAATAATCCTAGGAGATTTTAATTCTTCCGAACAAGAAAAACATAGGACTGCCTAGTAGTGGAATTTTGGTGTCTTCAACATCAGTCTCTGGGCAAAGTCGGAAATACAGCAGGTGGGAAGTCTGTTGGTATTGGTCTTGAGGCTTGAGATCACAGGATGCATGGGTCTCTGTCTATTAGTCTGAAGACTTGTCACTGTTATCACAAGAGACAAAGTCATTAGATTCGGAAATAGTATCAGAAGTTTTGTTCTCAATGCTGTTTGAACCCATAACTTACTGTGTTTCCTCTATTTCAGACTTGGTTTTGGGCTGGGCATATAATGTCCAGTTATAGGAGGAGGAACTCATGATTTCCCCAGCCTTGACAAACCTTAAAGTAAAGATGGTTTAACCTCTTCTCAAAGAGTCCTGAGTAAAAGACACTAGGTGTGGCACAAAATAAAAACACTCATCTATCCAAAGTTACTCTTGAAATCCTAGACCAATTTTAGTTCTTGTAGACATAGAGCTATTTCTCAACTTTTCCAAGTTCTTGGAAGATTCCTTCCATTTTTCAAATCTAGCTAATGTCGCTTCAAACTTAACTTCCCATTCTTTCTTTTCCTTTTTGTGCTTGTTCATGTAAATTTTTCAGTATAGCTCAGTGTTGTTAGTGGTGTTTTCTAGTATTTAGCAGATAAATCCCCTAATCTTTTTCTTTAAGCCATCTGAGTTTTATGGTACCAATCTTTTTCTGTGATTCTTAAAGTTTTAACACCATGCTGATATGCCTGAACTTTTAAATGTAACAATCATTTTATACCAAATCTATCAAAGATTATTTTACATTGTATTAGGATCATTAATTTTAGAATCACAAACCAATGGGGAACAATTTTGGTACCTTAGGGAGAAATTTCCCATTATAGCTAACTCAATCAGCTAGCATTAGAAATACCAGCACCACCATTTATCAGCATGAAGTCCATCATCATTACATATACCTTTCTCACCTCACCAGTTTGTTTTCTGTCGAATGATATGACAATTCACCATGGAATGAACGGAGATCAAGGCTTTTGGTTCGTCTGTCTTAACTTCTGTGGACTTATATGACAGAATACCTAGCCTTATCATCAACTGTCTTCACATTACACTCCCTAGCAAAATGTCCCAATTGAAGACATTTGTAGCATCTAACCTTCCTTCTGTCAAATCTGGCAGGCTGCTGATTGTTGTAGTTCATCTTTCGTCCTGCCTTCTTCTCAAACTGGTAATACTCAAGGAAGTGCATAGCATTTGCACTTTAAGTCCATTTTATGCCATCTAAATGTTCAACCTGGTCAAAGTCTTATAGACTCATATCTTGTTTTGTTCATCTCAGCAACAAATGGATTGCAAAAAACATTCCTTTACGTTATCAGAACGACCAGATGTCTGAGAAACTGATGGAACAATACGCTGGCTGATCAAAATAAGTAGGCTTTGAGCCAGAGCAATGCAGGTCAATTGAAAAGCAGAATGAGTGGGAGCAACAGCAACTTTCACACCATAACTATGACCAATTCTGACATCAAGTTCAAGTGACCTTAGTTTGTTATAACGATATCAAAAATCTCATTGGACTCTGGCCACCCTATGTTTTTATTGCCCAAAGACAACTTGGCGACAACGAAAGAAGGAAGGGCTTGCTTACGAAACTTCAGGTTTGATGTCATCATTGTCAGCCTTGCCTTGTGCACTTGATTCAACTGACTCAAAATCTTCTGGAAACTGTCATAACCCTTGTGTTAGGCCTTCTTCTTCTGTCACAGAGAATTTGCAAACGCTGTTTGAGCATTGTTCTTCATTCTATCTTCTTTGATTCTTCATTCCTACCAAACCTAGCCTTAACTGCCATCCATATATCCCTTGCATCATCATAATGATGAAAATCGGGCATATGATCTTCAGGTAGAGCCTGAAGCAACAATGTTCTTACCTTATTATCCCTTTGTACAACAACATGTTCATCAAGAGAAACAGGAGGATGAACAATTGTATTTCCTTTTGCATCTTTTCCCAATCTCTTTGGGCTGTTCCCTTGCTGAACAATCCTCCAAAGATTATGATCAGCATTCTGTATCCAGTACTCCATCTTCATAGCCCATATCTCATATTTTTCCTTCTCTAGATAAGGAAATTTTGCATTGTTGGCAAAGATAGTGGCTGTTTAGAACTGTTGAAACTGTTGTGACTGGACATTATTAGGGTACTGCTGACCAGTCGAGTTGGTTTGTGCAGGATGAGTATGTTGAGTGTGAACAACAGGTTGTGAGAAAGCAGTTTGAGTGAATGTAGGCATTGGTTGAATGGGTTCAGGCATATTATGCATGAAGGTATCATCTTGAGTGAATAAGGGTGAAGCAGATGGATTAGGCATGAAGGTATCATCTTGAGTGAATGAAGGTGAAGCAGATGAATTAGGGTTAGGATAAGTGAATGGTGACTGTGTAGGTAAAGTAGGCATGGGTTCTGACATAACTCAAGATTAGAGAAACAAAGTTTTGATGTGGTAAAACGTGATTCTTCTTTATCAGAGGCTCTCTCCAGGCTCTGATACCACTTGTTAGGATTGGTACTAGATAGATCTTCTAGCCTTTGTGGTTGTATAGTACTTATGTAATCACAAGCACATACGTGAGAGTCTTCTAGCAAAATGTTTAGCGTGAAACTTTAAACAATTCAATAAAGAAGAACAACTATATGAACAACGATCCTCTATGGATCTTTCTATTGATAATAAATTGTTTTTCTAATTTGCAATCGGTGCCAATCCCTAATGCTAAAGGTTTCTTTTATAGAGAAGAAACCCTAAATTGGTCAACAAGAAAACTAAAATCTCGTAAGAGATATACATCAATATCAATCTCTTCCTAATTTATCTCATTTCCTCCCCCCCATTTATTAATGAGATAATACTAGAATATAACTATATATTCCTTAATTACTTAATACGTCTATAAATAACAATCAGCAGATTTTTCACTGTCCAGCAGGAAACGAGAACTGACAGCAGAAACATAATCAGCAGGGAACGGTTACTTAACTTGCTGAGCAGGATCGACTTTAATGATATTAGCAGAAGGACGAAAATCTCTTACAGCGCTAGAAAACGGACACTTAGTCGTTTTCAATAAGTTCCAACAATCCTCCCCTAAACTTGGTTTTGGATCCGTTATTCCAAGTTTCTTGATAGATCTTCTAGAAGTAAGAGGACTGAGGTGCAGCAGGAAACAAAGTAAGCAGCAACAAGCATCACAATGTAACACAGCAGCAACACAACGAGCTACGCAGAAACGGTTAGAAGCCACAGCAGCATCATAGGAACCACTATGAACTCGTCTCATGAACAGCAGAATCAAATGAGGCAGCAACCTCTCTAAGCAGCAACTTCCAGTCTTTGCAGCAACATAAGTAGATTTGATAAGCCTTTACCAAGTAGCTACTCACTCTTGGGCTAGTTGATACTTTGGTGAAAACAAACACCCTGGTGTAACAACAACCAGTCCAATTTCTCAGAACGTGAATCAAGGGTGAATTGGAATACCCTAACAGTTTTAGTCGTTTTCAATAAGTTCCAACATGCCCGGTTTTGGCTGTTTTCTTATGATTTTTGCAATATTCGTACCTACACACTTACAAAAGACAAAACACACATATACAAGCATATTTATGCACATTTTCATCTTTTTACGGTCTTTTTAGGTATCAAAATGGATATGTGATTTCTTAACATATTTCACAGACCTTGCCTTATAGGAAGACTGTCACATCGGTATGCGAGCCGGCCATGATCCAGTAATCTGACAAGGTATTATTATTAATATTACTTATCATATACACATTTTTTTAACACTTTACATTATCACGATATATAGAGAAAATTTCTTTTTAGAAAATTTAAGTATAAATTTGAACTAAGACTAAAAAGTCTAAAAATGTTGATTTTAAAAGGACTTTTAAGTGATAAAACCACTAACTTGTCTAATTTCCGAAAAGAGCACGTATTATTATCTGGTTAGCAGCTTTCGGGAGGAAAGCCTCAAAATTAAACTTATGAGCTCTTTCAGATTTCTAACTAATCCTTGCTTAGCATCAACTTATATTCATCCCTATCATTTCTTGTTTCGCAAATTTAAAATCTTAATAAAAAGATCCGCAAAATGCTTTAGCTCTAATAAAATCTAACTTTGTCATTTTTAAAGTCTATTATGGAACTTGCAAACTCTTGCCTTTTAAGCTAGAAATTCGTTGTTTAAAGCTTCTTGTATAAAAGACTAGCAAAAGCTTTCATTTATATAGGTTAAGGGGCAAGCTAGAGCGCAACATGCTCGATCAAGTCAAAATTTATTCTTGTTCTCACCAGCGGAAAGTCAAACATTTGTGTTAAAATATTTATTTTATTTTTGAATTTTTTTAATTTTTTACATAAAATTCAAATTATTTTAGAAAATTTTGGGCAAACGGGGGTACGTAAAGACAAAGCAATATGCAAGTTAAGATCAAATCGATAGATACCCCATACTTGAAATAAAATGATCCTCAATGTGGAGACTGCAACCCCCATATACTAAAACCAATGCTTAATCCTAATATAAGGTATTAGTTTATAATCTAAAGCTGTTTATTAATTATGCTTAAATAGATAAACGTTAGTCAATAAGATCTAGGATATCGGATTCCCATATATAAGCATGCTAAGAATAGAAGCTCGAGTGAACGATGGAAAAAACCACGAGCACGAGATTCTTCATAATCCGGGCAATCCTGGACATAAAACAAAAGCCACGAAATACGAGAAAGCAAGAGGCGAGCCTCCTCACGTCACACTTATTAGAAAATAAGAAAATAAGAAGATAGAAACATGGGTTGCCTCCCGAGAAGCGCTTGTTTTTGCTGCCGTGTCTCTAGATTGACTCCCTATATCATCGTGCATATAGGGACGAAACATGGGTAAGAGCAAACTTCCATTAAACTTTCATATGACACCGGCTCTAAGGAATAAAAATTATAAGCGGAGATGCCGGGGTAAAAAATGATATCCTCACTCCCAGAGGAGAGAGAAAGAGAAGAATCCACCGGATAGGTGAAATAAGGAAGAAAAATTCAGATAACATATGTGAGGGAGAGATAATGGTGATCCTCAAAAGGTAATTTCATATATGTTCGAGAAATTTTTTTCTCCCAAATCCCGGTGTCAAAAAATTTGACAATATTCTTCAAATCATCTTTATCAGGTTCATCTTCTAAGCTTCTTGGGTCACGATCTAAAAACACATCGGGAGGGAGATTAGGAATAGTGTCCTTAATAAGCAAACTCTCAAGATAAATTATGTCTCGCTCCGAGTCATAATAATCGTCCTCAAAATCCATAGAAACATCTGATTTTATTACTTTAAGTTCCTAAAAATTAAGTTTCTTTAGACGGTTGAGAGAGTGCTGGATGGGTCATCATTTAAATAATTCTCGAGCAGAAGAGTGTCTCCCTCCGGAGTCAAGTCGTCTATTCATATTCTCGGTGGAATGAAATCACTTGTAAGACAAGCTTCGATTTCTTCTAAAATGAAATCACCTCCCGGGTCAAAACACTCATCCTCATTAAGCTTGGAAAGAGGTGTGACTAACAAATCCGGCTCATCAAGTTTAGAAACATAGGAGTCCTCACTCTCGATATACTTCTAACACCTCATTAAAAAGAGGATTTACGTCACTAGAGATGTACTCAGTCATCAAATTCAAAAAGAGGGTTTAGAAAAAATTTAAAATTTTCCTCGGAACATCCTCCTCAGGAAGTGACTCGTCATCACTAGAGGTAAAATCTTCATTAGAATCGAAGAGAGGATTAGAGAAAGTCACGGAATTACCTCCTAAAACGTTAAGAGGGGAAGAATCATCACAAAAAGGCAAATCACACTCACTGTCATTGTCGAATGTATCCTCGGACTCACCTGGGATTAGGATAAGGTCCTCAACACTAGAATTTATACTTCTCCGATTCATTTTCAGGAATAGTGCTAGATTTCTCATCCCCCTATGTAAGAGAGTCCTCGGGCTCCTTAATCAGTAAAGTCGGGTTGTGATGAATAGACGGAGGAATTTGATAAACAATTTCATTCAAAGGAATAATACTCTCCTCGTAATCATCGTCATCATAAAAAGAATTGAAACATCGCGAAGGCTCGGTAGTATAAGTACTAAGATTAGCTGCTTGCTCTTGTTGCTGAAGCTCTTTCTTTTTATTAATTTCAATACTCATTCCATTGAATTTTCCCTTAAGCTCATCCAATCTTAATTGCACTTCCCTTTTTAACGAATATCTATTCTCTCATTACGATAATCTTTAATCTAAATTTAATTACTTATACTTTGCATTTCCTCTAAATACTGCTGCTTCTGAAGCTCCATATCTTGTATACTCATTTCTTGAGGAGGTGATTGATCGATGGGATACTGCGAGGGTTGGTTAAATCCGGATTAGTTAGAATTAGGCTCAAAGTAGTTTTGATTTATTGGTTGACACTAAAAACTTTCATGAGGACCCCTACAGTTTTCACAACAAAGATATTGTTATGGAAAACTCGATGAATTTTGTAGATAATAATTATCACCAAAGTTTTGTTTGTAGCACGGTTCCTGCTCATAGACAAGCGGCTCCCATAGTGGACAATTATAACCCATTAATGATGCGTTGTTTCCCACATAATTCACACAGAGTATGCTTCGTTCTGGGGGTTGTGGAGGGTGAGTGAAAATGTTTGGAGGATCATTGAAAGAGTTTGGATTAGGAGCGATCAATGGATGAATTTCCATCTCTTGAAGCGCAAAACCAGCAAAATCCTTCTCTAAGACCATATCCACACCACTTGCAAGTACACCGTTGACAACGTACAATATCTTCTAACGGATCTCCACACCCAAAACAATGAAATTGGTTAAACGAAGATGTTTGGGGTTGTGAAGGCGGGGTAGGATAAAATTTGTGGTGTTTTATTCATTTGAATGGGTTCGGGTTACAGACAAACTCGTCTCTGAAACTCACATTGGTACATTGCTGACAATTTCAACCGTTAAACGGACCTCCACACCACAAGCACCTCAAAAACCAAGACATGTTAAAGAATTATCAGATAAGAGGGTAGAGAGAATAAGAATTAAACGAATAAGAGGACAGAGAAGAATATTTATAGATTTTTAAAATAATACATAAGGAAAAGAAATTAAAGAAAGAAAAATATTTTTGGTAACCGATAGTCAAAGGTGCACGGTAGCTCTCTAGAAAACGCACAAAGAAGCGGAGGAGCGGGTAAGCGTGAAACGTTTTAAAAACCGTCTCCTTTCGGATCGAAGTTCGTAGGATCGACCCTCCTTATACCTCTCTTATAGTTTGTTAACTAAAGATGAGCCGAAACGACAATTAACAAACGGTAATTTTTAATATTTAAATATAAAAGGAAAATAGAAAAGAAAATAGAATAGAAAAATATTTTTGGGTTTTTATATATTTTAAATTTTTATAAAGATAATAATAATAAAAATATTTTTGGAATTTTTTAATATTTATAAAAAGAAAAGGAAAAATAAAAATAAAATAAAATAAGAAGAAAAATATTTTTGGATTTTGATTGACGTAGAAATACATATCAAACAAATAACCCTCGATAATATATATATATATATATATATATATATATATATATATATATATAAAATAAAATACATATACATAAGCAAGGTATCATACAAATTATTCTTAGAAAAGAATAATAAGTAATCAACACGGGTATCGTTCTCCTCGGTGAGAGGTGAAGGGAAATTCACGTTCATATCGTAAATCAAGCTAGATTTTCATTTAAGTTTGAAATTGATTTCTAAATCTAAAAACGCAAAGGGAAAGCACATAAAGGCACGCTAAACTAGGAATTAAGGCGATTTAAATTTTTTAACGACATTTAAAAACAATTAAAGCAAATTAAAACAAACTAATAAACAAAATAAGAAAAAATAAAACTCTAAAATCTCAAAATGCAAATTACCTAAACTAAATGACTTAAAATAATTTTTAAAAGACAGAAAATAATTTTTTGGAATTTTTAACTAATTAAAATTATTTTTTAGACTAAATAATACTAAAAATTAAATTAAAAATACTAAACTTAATTATAAAAATGATAGACACTATTTGTAACACCCCCAAAATGGGTCGCAGCGGAATATGGATCCGGGGCATGTTACTTTGAGATCAACAGCACAAGATATATGTGGCCGAGACCAACCCAATCATGCAATATCAAACAGAGCACAGCAAAACAGAGATACTACTAACGGCAGAAAATAAGTCAGCCAGCAGGAACATGATACTACCCGCACAAACCAGTCACAACAGCATGAATAGATGTATGGCAGCATAAAACAAAATCCATCCTTCATGAATATATTCAACCAGCAGAAAGATCATCAACAGCAAAAACCAAGCAGACAAGCAGGAACATACACCCTAGTTCAGCCACATGAATCCACAGAGAAGTATGCCCACCAGTAGGTACACGGAATCAGCAGCATAATCCATACTACCAGCAAAAACAAGCATCCAGCATGGGAAGGAAAACTACAGCATAATCATAGATACTACCAACAAAAACAACTGTCCAGCCAGAAAGGATAACTACCTTCAGAACAGATAAAGTAACGACCTAGTCAGAAACCGAAACGTCCCGAGCAGAAGGATAACACCAGGCAGAAACCATAGTACGACTAGCAAAAACCCATCGTCCAGCAGAAAGGATAACTACCAGCAGAACCATAGTACGACCAACAGAAACCAATCCTGTCAGCAGGAAGAATGTACACCTAGTAGCAGTATTGACTACCTACAATCACAGAAAAAAAGTATCCCCACAAAACAACATATCCACCTCAAAAATAGAATATACATATTATAAAACAACAAGCCTTCCCTTAGGCGTTAGTACCTCCCTCAATTCACGTAAGAGGGATTCAACCAACCAAAATGGAACACTAGATCTTCCAATCTTGGTCCATCAAATGCCTTTGTCAGTAAATCACATGCCACATTATCATTGGTTGAATCTTCAGGCCCTGTATTCAAGTTCTGCTCATTGGCATCTCTATAAAGTGATGCCTAATCGCAATATCTGGTCCTCTGATGGAAAGACGGGTTCTTCCAATGCATTATGGTGCTCTGGTTGTCTATTGAAGGATTTGGTATTCCATGGAAGTTAGAATCCATAATCCATGTAAGCTAGGTTTCTGAATCCAGAGTACCATGGGTGCACAGCAGCTGCAACCAGCAACATACTCCGCTTATGTAAAGAAGTAGCCACAATAGTCTGCTTCTTGCACTGCCATGAAAAAAACCTGGAGCTGCCCAGAAATTGACCATCCACCTGTAGTGGGATTGCCCGGTCCACCATGAAACCAGCAAAATCACGTCACTGTAAGGCTTCCAACTGAAAGGGAAATCTTTAGGGTACCGACAAGCCAGTTTTGGTTGCCCCTTTAGATACTTGAAAATTTTCTTGACTGCATTCAGATGAGAAGTCAGTGGAGTAACTTGATGTCTGGTAACAGCCACTACTGCAAGACATTATATCCGGTCGAAGCTGTGAGATACATAAGTGTTACCAATCATTGATCTGTAGCAAATGTACATTACTTGAGGATCCAGTTTCTCTTTCAATTTGGTCTTAGCAGCTTCATAGGGTGTTGTTGCAGTTCTTACAGATTCCATGTCGAAACTTAGTAAGCATGTCTTTAACATACTTGTCTTGGCTGATAAAAATACCACAGGCAATCTGTTGTCCACCTTTAGACCAAAGAAGAAAGTCATCTCTCCAATATAGCACTCATTTCAAATTCACCTTTTCATCACACCTCAAATTTCATCACAAACCAGGCTTTTATTGTTACCCAAAAGATGATGTCATTCCACATAAACCTGGACCAAAAGTATATCCCTGGAATCTTTCTTGATGAACAATGTCTTGTCAATAGTACCTCTTCTGTAATTGTGTTGTAACAGAAAAGCAGACAATCTAGCATACCAGGCTCGCGGTGCTTGATGAAGTCCATACAGAGCTTTAACCACTCTGTAGACATGCTTTGGGAAGTAAGGATCTTCAAAGCCTTTAGGCTGAGTGCATACACTTCCTTCTTTCAATTTCTCCATAGAAAATAGGCACACTTAACATCCAGCTGATAACCAAAAAGCCCATAACGAAGCAAAAGACCAAAAACAGTCCTGATTGCCTCTATCTGCACTGGTGCAAATACCTCATCATAGAATCAATCCCTCCTCTTGGTCGTGTCCCTATGCAAACCAACCTTGCTTATTCCTTATAACTAACCTCTGGCATCCACTTGTTCTTCTAAATCCATTTTGTCCCTATTGCATGTTTGCTAGCAGGTAATGGTACAAGTTTCCATACTTGTTGGGTTAATTAAAAAAACTTTGCATCTCTTCCTTGCATAGCATCAACCCAATCAGGATCCTCAAGTGCTTTAGCTATACTAGTTGGTTCTAACTGAGAAAGGAAGCAAGCAGACAGACAATGGAGTTGGTCTGTATGATTGGTCCTTTGTTGATCTTGAATATATCCAATGAAAGCACTTTCACCGAACTTGGTTATTTGAGCTTCTGCTTTTGTCAGATACGGAGACGCAAGTATCACCAAGAATCTGAGACTGAGGATGAATTGTGTTCACCCTTGTTGTAGGACTGGATTCACTTCCACAGGCATGCTGAAATTTGTAAGAGTAGCAGAAAATCATCATCAAAAAGGAAGGATGAGAAGATGCCAGATGAGATATTTCCTTTGCACACACATAACTGGGACTGGAAATTCGTGTAGTGTTTTCACTCGAGCCCAAGACTTGACCAGGAGGAAGTGTAGACTCATCCAGCATGTACAGAGGAATGGAGAGTCACAGAAACATATGTACTCAGCAGTAATCACCCAGAGCAGCAGGATCATAACTACCAGCAGGTTGAAAAGTACCAGCAGGATTACCACCAGCAGGATCACTACCAGCAGAAGGACTTCCAGCAGATACACCACCAGCCGAATCAATGCCAGCAGGATCCCTATCAGCATAAACACCATGGTTTCGAATTTCAGCTTCAGCTTGACTCAGTATTTCTGCTGTTGCTTGTAAGAACTAATAACCATATCGTGCAGCTCGTCCTGTAGCTTCATATACGTCTTGTCTTTGAAGCTTAGCAAGCTCTTCTGCATAATTTGCATTGCGTTCCATAACACGAGGACCATTGCTTGAGGAAGGACCTGCAAAACTGGTAGAAGGAAATGAATGAACCACTATTACTTGCTCTTCCACGTCTGAATCGGAGTCTTGAGCTTGTGTACCTGCAGGTATGTTAGTTTCTTGTGTACCTGCAGGTGTGTCAGTTTTAAAACGAGTATAACCAATGAAATAGTCAAGGTCCAATACCTACTCATGACCAATCCCTGAACATTGGTTTTATCTTCTAAAAACTCAAATTCATGTTTTTTCCTCTACCCTCTTGTTTGTTTAAATTATAAACCTATAGGCCATGCAATTAGGAGCATAACCAACAAGAAAACCTTCAACAGCCTGCCCTCAAATTTCCCTAATGGTCACTTGTTATTTAGGATAGTTGCTTGCCAACCCAAAAGGTTAAGATGACCCTATTTGAGTGAACCTTCCCAGATAGCGAATTGATAAGGTGTTTTATTATGGGGATTAGTAATAGATACCATGTTTAAAACATAACAAGTCGTGCTAACAGCCTCAGTCAAAAACATGGTAGGTAATTTAGAGTCAGCCAACATGGTTCTAGAAGCCTCTATAAGAGTCCTATTTTTCCTCTCAGCAACCCCATTCTGCTGTGGGGTTTTGGGATTAGTATAGTCCTTTTAATTCTTTTCCCCACAGAGTTCAAATTAGTTTTTGAATTATTGAACTCTGTCCCATTACACAACTTATCCTTTAACCCTTTTTATCTTAGCTGGTATTCGATTAAGGCAATAAATGACTTTAAGGACATAAAATGTTTTCATTCTTAGTACCCAAATAAAAGTCCCAGAAAACCTGCTAAAGTCATCATACAGAACCACCAAGGAGTAGATACTCTGGTCCAATACTCCTTATATTAGTAGACCAAAAAGGTCCATGTGCAGCAATTGCCGGATTCAATAATAAGTCTCACAGCAAAAATTATGCTGTAAGAACCTTATGTTGCTTACTTTGTGCAGAGCAACACAATTTTGTGTTTCATTGGTAAACACCTGAGAGGTAACCCACACCAGACTTCCTTATCAACTTGTTGATTGTTTGAAGTTCACATGAGCCATCCTTCTGTTCCATCTGGTGGATTGCATCTAAGGATGCTTGTTGCACGTAAACAAGTAACCTTTTGTTCTGGTTGCAGGTTGAGATGTGAATGTGAAGGAGATCATGTTTCCTAGAATTCTGAGTAGCCACCTGACGTGCATCAGGCAGATTGAATCTTCTGAAAGCACCAAACATCAGTGTCCTGTGAAGATAACTTTGTCTATTATATCACAGATTTGTGATACAGAGACAATTTAAAGTGCTTGCAACTCTTCAAATAGTAGACATTTCAAAGTCAAGCTTTGAAGATCGTATGGTGCCTTTTCTGATATCTACCATCCCCACCTCCAAATTTGACAATGCCTCCCTTGAACTCACAAAATCATCACGGTTTTCCTGTTTCCTGTCATACTTCATGAGCAACACTGTCAACTAACCTATTCAATTATCTGTACTAGGATTACCCTACAAATCATACAACAACACCATTAGTACACTTGAGAGACCCAAGCCAATTCTGACTTGAGCCTGCCTTGTGGATCATTAATTGTGAAACCATGTGGATTGATGAGATCCACCATTACTCTTGGAACCCCAAAAATGTGGTCTTTTATTCCTCCAAGATAAACATTCTGAGTCTAACAGCAGTACCCGTACCGTCCCATATTCATATACATAGGGTCATATAAGTCATGACCAAGACATATTAATAAAATATACATCTAAGGTCTGAAATATGGTCTAGCAGCAGGATTAAGCCAACCAGCAGAAACTGGTCTACCAGCAGAAACAGTTGCTGGTCTTTTAGACCAACCAGCAGGATTTGGTCTATCAGCAGAATTGACTGCTGGTCTGTTTTCTACTAGCGAGGCAGGATCAGCTCCATCAGCAGTAACAAGATGCTGACGAATTCCTACTACCACAGAATAGAATGCTGCTTTATAATACAAGGGACAGAGTCTACTACAATATGAAAAGTTCACAATCTTTAATCAAATGCAATTTACTACCACAAACAAAGCATTTCTTAACACGCACAAAATTGTTGTTACACACATTCCTATTGTTCATTCCACTTTTATTACAAATAATCCTAGGAGATTTTACATTCTCCGAACAAGAAAAACTAGGACTGCCAGTAGTGGAATTTGGGTCTTCAACATCAGACTCTGGCAAAGTCTGGATATCAACAGCAGGGGAAGTCTTTGGTCTTGGTCTTAGGCTTGAGATCACAGATGCATAGGTCTCTGAGTCTGAAGACTTGTCACTGATATCACAAGAACCAAAGTCATTAGAATCTGAAATAGTATCATCAAGTTTTGTAACAACCTTTGAACCATAACTTACCTGTGTTATCCTTATGTCAGACTGCGGTATGAGCCTGTCATATAAAGTTCATATAGGATAAGGAACAACATGCATTTCCCCAGCCTTGGACAACCTTAGTAAAGAGTTTAACCTCCTTCTCAACAGGGTCCTGGGTAAAAAGCACTAGGTATGGGACAGAATTCAAACACTTCATCTACTCCAAAGTACTCTTGAAATCCTAGGCCAATTTTAGTTCTTGTAGACGTAGAGCTATTTATCAACTTTTTCAAGTTCTTGGAAGACTCCTTCCACTTATCAAATCTAGCTAATGTTGCTTCATACTTAACTTCCCATTCTTTCTTTTCATTTTGTGCCTGATCATGTAATTTTTCATCTAAAAATAGTGTGTTAGGTGTTTTCTAGATTAGCAGATAAAACAACCCTAATCTTTCTTCTAATGCAATCTAGAGTTTTTATGGTACCAATCTTTTGTGATTCTAATGTTTTCACAGGCATGCTGAAATGCCTGAACTTAATGTAACGAATCATTATACAATCTAACAAGAATTCATATACATATGATTAAGATATTCATTTTAGAATCACAGCCAAGAGGACAATTTTGTACTTAGGATAAATCCCCATCATAGCAAACTCGTAGGCCTATCATCAGAAAACATCAGTAACCACCCTTATCAGCATAATCCCCATCATCCATATACCTTCTCAACCCCACCAGTCTTGTTTTCTGCGCACTGAACTGACCAATTCACCATGGAATCAACGGTGACCAAGGCTTTTGGTTCGTTTTGTCTTAAACTTCTGTGACCTTAAAAGCAGAATACTAGTCCCTTATCATCAACTGTCCTTCCACATTACAAAAAAATCCCTAGCAAAATGTCCTAAAATAAGACATTTGGTAGCAGCTAACCTTCCTTCTGTCAAATCTGGCAGCTGCTGCATTGTTGTAGTTCCATCTTTCCGTCCTGCCTTCATTCTCAAACCTGTTATCCTCAAGGAGAGTAAGCCATTGGCCACTTTATGTCCATTTCTTCCATCTCCAATCTGAGTCAACCTGGTCAAAGTCTCCATAGATCATGATCTTGAACTTGTTCATTCTCAGCAACAAATGAATGCAAAACACATTCCATTACGTTATCAACGACCAGATGTCTGAGAAAACTGATGGAACAATCATGCCTAGCTGATCATAAAAGAGGATTTGAGCTAGAGCAGGCATTTCCAATGAAGGCAGAATGAGTGGGAGCAACAGCACTTTCACACTATAACAATGACCAATTCCTGACATCAATTCAAGTGACCTTATTTTGTATACAGGTCATCAAAATCTCATTGAATCAAGCCACCTCTTGTTTTTTTTTTTTTTAATTCCAACCCAACGGTGACCACGAAGAAGGAAGTGCCTTAGAAACTTCGAGGTTGATATCATCATTGTCTGTCCTTGCCTGCACTTGATTCAACTGGCTCCAGAATCTCTGAAACCTGTCAAAAACCCTTAGTGAGCCTTCTTCTTCTGTCACAGAAAATATCTGTAAAACTGCTCCTGAGCATGGTCTTTCTCATCTTCTTTGATTCTTCATTCCCACCAAACCTAGCCTTGACTGCCATCCAGATATCCCTTGCATCATCATAATGATGAAAATCGGGCATATGATCTTCAGGTAGAGCCTGAAGCAACAAGGTTCTCACCTTATTTTCCCTTTGTACAGCAACATGTTCATCAAGAGAAACAGGAGGATGAACAATTGTATTTCCTTTTGCATCTTTTCCCAACCTCTTTGGGCTGTTCCCTTGCTGAACAATCCTCCAAAGATTATGATCAGCATTCTGTATCCAGTACTCCATCTTCATAGCCCATATCTCATATTTTTCCTTCTCTAGATAAGGAAATTTTGCATTGTTGGCAGAGATAGTGGCTGTTTGGAACTGTTGAAACTATTGTGACTGGAAATTATTAGGGTACTGCTGACCAGTCGGGTTGGTTTGTGCAGGATGAGTATGTTGAGTGTGAACAGCAGGTTGTGAGAAAGCAGTTTGAGTGAATGTAGGAATTAGTTGAATGGGTTCAGGCATATTAGGCATGAAGGTATCTTCTTGAGTGAATGAGGGTGAAGCAGATGGATTAGGCATGAAGGTATCACTTGAGTGAATGAAGGTGAAGCAGATGAATTAGGGTTAGGATAAGTGAATGGTGACTGTGTAGGTATAGTAGTAGTGGGTTCATGAATAACTCAAGATATAGAAACAAAGTTTTGATGAGGTAAAACGTGATTCTTCTTTACAGAAGCACTCTCCAGCTCAGATACACTTGTGGAAACAATAAGGTCTCCTTAAGATCTTTGTAGCTTGGGTGTTTAGACCTTTATCAGAATAAGAACAAAGATAGGAACAAGGTTTTTTACAACATTCCCCACACCCAAATTATTTGATCAAGACAATACGGTTACATCAATGAACGTAATAGGGATCAAAAGATCATGAGGCTACACCTCCACTATCTAAGACGTCTACATGACAGTCTACAACACACACACTTTCTGGATACGCAAAACAGTATGCCTAGATACTCCTTTTATAGCGTAAATTCAAGCCTTTACATGGAAACTATTAAAAGATATTAATGACGAAATATTTATTTTGACCAAATTAAATATACACGATTGACCAAATCTTCATTTTGACCAAATTAAATATTCATTTTTGACCAAATCTTCATTTTGACCAAATTAAATATTCATCTTTATCTCTTCATCATTATCTCTTGTTGACCAATTCTTATATTTTTCTTCTACATTCTTGTAAATCCCACAATGAACGACTTTGTCCTAATTGTTTCCATCTTGTTTCATTCGTGTTTTGTCTTATCAACTCAAATATAATTCACAACAGTAATATTTTAAAAGCCTTACGGAATACTTACTCTTCTTTTATTTGATATTCAGTTATATATATATTACTTATATATTATATATACTAAAGAACCAAATCATAGGGCGAAGAAGTGCTTCGTTGCCGAACCACTATAAATCCTCGCTTTATGGTTTGATTGTTCTTACTATTATCTCTTGTCTTACATTATTTTCTCATACCATCCTATTAATTGTTTAGATATGTATATTGTTCATAAAGTCGAATCTATAATTTTTACAAACACTTTAAAACCTTAAATTAAAAAGCGGTAAACTATTCAACCCCCCCCCCCTTCTAGTTTTCCACATGATCGATTATTCGTTGATACGCAACAAAAATCAACGAAGTAAAGTATTGTATTAAGTGGAAGATATCGCCACTTACCTTGTAGAGTATGTAAAGTTTGGGATGATTGGGAAGTTGACCGTTACGGGAACGCCAACTTAGATTGTTGTTCTTGATCGATGATCAAGACGTTGTAAATAGTTGTGTCTTTATCATGGTAACGGTCGGGAAAAGTGTCTAGCAACTTGTACTTCAGGAGTAATCTATTTGTTTCTTGATTTTTATTTAACAATAATTTACTTCCCTCTCACCTGATGATTAGCCACTGGTTTTACAAGAATGAGGATTTGTTCGAGCGCGCATGTCTATTCTGTCGTTACCGCTATGTATGCATGTCTCACTGCCACGTTGGTTTAGCGACTTTTTGGTAAAAGTTAAAAGTGTTCCAGACCCTATATCATTTTTCATCCTAACCGTTTGGTTAAATTTAGAAAGGGGATGTGATCGAAGACACTGTCTATTCTGTCGTTAGGGCCATAAAGATGATGGCTTTAGTGCCTTATGATGGTGTGGTACAACTTTTGATATATTGTAGAATGAACAACCGTAAGCCTTTCCATACAAAAACCCATATTTACCTTTATAAACTTGTTACTCCTTGGCTTTAATGGTGAAGATGTGTATCCTTTCCAAGCTTATGCTAGAATACTCATCACGACCGAGCAATTGAGCGAATTAGTTACATGTTACCACATAGATTAGTTCAGTGATTTTTAGTGTTATCAACAACCTAAGTTTGTGAGGTTTTTGTGTTGTGTCACTTTGTAATGGATCAAATAAATGCTTAACTGAAAATATCCTTAGGGATACATTTTTATAAACATCCTAAAACTACTTGAGGTACAATTAGTATCCGTGTGGGGGGTATTTTATGACATCAAATAACGTCTATTTTATAGTATCATTTATCCCATGTTATTAACCCATTTTGTATAATTATTGCAAATAATTGTTACTTCGTTTATATTTGAGAATTGCAGTAACTATGGAGTACCTAGTGAATATTAGCAAAAGGCGCGCATTTTGGAGCTTAAATGAAGATATTTTGAAGATACCTATTCGATACCAATACTGCCGTATCCATCAAGAATATATCGGCGTATCCGTACCTGGCACTCACCAAAGGACCATAAAGGTAATAAAGACCAATACCCGTATCAGAAGAACTTAATACGCCGTATACAAGATATTAGTATGTGAAATATTCCGTGAATGAAAATCAAACGTTGTCCCTACTACAAAAACTCTAATACGCCGTATCCAATCCCTTGGATACGCCATATCGAACCGACTTCCAGACCCTATAATACAAAACTTAAAAACGAGTTTTAAGTTTGCTAAATTATATTCTCGATACCTAAACCATAAAAGTTGATTTTTAGAGGAGAAAAAGAGCAGAAGAGGTCGAGCAACGCTATCAATTCCATAGGAGACATCGTGTAATTCCATATACTTTAGTAATCGTTCAGTTTTTGGTATCATTCGTTAACTCGGTTTAGTATACTTTGGCTAAAATAAATTGCTTTCGTATTTATTATGATGTTTGAAGGATAATACCTCAGGTATTAGCCATTATTATAAAGATCTGAATGTTTGGTATTTGTTTATCGCGATTTCTTGATTTATCATTGAATGTTTGTTTATGTTTATCAATTTATACTTTATTACGCGTCTTTTGTATGCGACTATCGATTCAACTGGATCTAGTGATACAGGGACCAAGTAATCTATGAGTCGGATACTCTCCCATATAGTAATTTTATACATCTTAGAACCATAGGATCACAAATATTGTCTTGCTAAATCTGTGTCTAAGATTCGCATCGGTACTAAGTAATTGATAATGCCAAATGTTATTGATCGTGTTGACTAGAAGGTGAACCTAGATAATTCAACAAATAACGTTGTGATTCCATTGGATAGTTGGACAAGTGGACTACTAGTGTATAAATCGCCATTAACCAGTAAGTGGGTAAAGTCTCTATGAGCTAGGGTTTAACAAGATCACCATTGCTTTAATCCCTAAGATAGATTATAATCAGCGAATAAGGATGCTTTATACGGATGCTTTAATTGTGACAGAATTAATGTGTCTAAGTTTTAGGATGATGTAACGCGTAAGTCTTAAGAATGATATACCGCCTCGAAAGAAGAAATCATTGCACTTAATAAACAAACCAACTTTCTAGTTGGATTAATAATGGTTAATACAGTTTTCTTATATTTGGCTTGACCGCTCTTTTATCTTCTGTTAATTAGCTTGCGTGGGTTAAAGTGCCTTGAATTGATTGTAGTCACCAACCAAACCGTGCTAGTCTCTCAGGCTGAAAACCCCCTTTTCTTATTAGAATTAGGATTAGGACTAACATAGGTTTAGAATAGAATAGAATTAACATAGATTAGATAACCAAGATATTAATTAAATTGATAGATTTAACCTCGCTTCAAGTGTTCGACACCCTAGTTACCACGAAACTACTACCGACCGGGTACACTGTCTGTTAAAGTGTTGTTTTTGGTTTAGTCAGCAAAATATAAATTTAAAAGTTAAATCATAAAAATATATACCACACAACGACACATCAAGCTAATACGACCCAAGAGACCATTAATCCATAAGGTACACTACAATCTAAACATGCTTCATGAGATAGAGAGAGATAAGACTACATAAGTCCTAAAAGATTCATGATTCATATGGGGTGACTTTTTAAGCAAAAAGGTTTGGAGTCACACGTTATGAAATTTTTTGAAACATTTCAAGTTAGGTGAAAGTTAGAGGTGATTGCGGTAGTGAAAGATACTCAAAAAAAGAAAATGAGTCAAGTCAGAATATCATCTCATCTCTGAAGGTTAAGAAAAAAGTTTGGTTGTGAGAGCAAAATTTGCAAGTTGACCCTTGGCAGTCATGGTAGTTGTAGTAAAGAGGGTGGCCCGTGATAGGTGGTTGAGGTAGTGGTGGAGATGGTGGTGATGGAGTATCATGAATGTGATCAAGAGGAGTGATTGGTTACAAAGAAAGTATGATATCCAAAGACTGATGACTTTGAAGTGGTTGAGGGTTTAAAGGTCTAGGAGGAACATTTGAGATGTTGTCAAGTAAAGGGTTTAAAGGTTGAGGGGAAGTTGGTTCCTTTGATGATGGTGGTGAAATTTAAAGTTTTAATTAAAAAGAAGAAGATGTGTTCTCGTGGCTTGATGAGGTTTGATTTATGGATGGAGTTTTTGATGGTGCATTTGGAGGAGTTAGAGATGAAGAAGTTGTTGTATGAGAAGGTGTAGTGAGGTTATCATCATTTGTGAGATCAACAAATAGTTGTTTTGGAGGTATGATGGTGAGTTTGATTTTCTTAAAGCCATCGTGAGTGAAGTGCTGAGTAGAATCATGTAGAAAGATTTAAAGAATTAGAAGATGAGAAGACAGAGAGGGAAAGGATGGCATATTAATAAGAAGTATAGCATCAAAGTAGAAAAGCATGAGATTAACGAGGATAGATCCAAAAGTGATTTACCAAAATGCATGAAGTTTAGCTGGTCTAAGAAGAATAGTCAACTTCACAGAAAAATAAGTTAGTACACTAAGATTTTCCACGTGACGTCTGATGGCGTCCCATATATAATAAATAAGAAATATATATATATATATATATATATATATATAAAGAGATATATATATATATATATATATATATATGGTGGTCCCAGATATATTAGTGGGGCGCCCCTTATTTATGGAGGCCATTCTCTAAAGACAGGAAAATTTTCTAGTTTTTCCAGATTTTTTGTAATTCCTGTACAGAAATTTTTTTCCTAAATTTCTCTTTTTTCAGTCAATCCTATTTCATCATGAATTATTTAATTTTTAATAATCAAATTCACAAAAACAACTATCATTAATTCTATTAAAGAAGTACATGTAGGAAAATTGACTAAGAGATAAGCATGCATACAATTATATAAGTAACCATAATGTATCAAGTTGCATTTAACAAGTGTTTAGGGTAATAAAATCAAAAAATCATCCAAGGCAAGTTATGTTGCCCGTACTACATACTAAGTTATCACTAAATAATATAAGTTTAAATACTTAAGCTTCATAAATTAGTAAATAATATAATTAATAATGTCACAAAGCAAATTTCCATATTGCTCACTTCTTCATATTTCTCCACAAGTTTCTAAGGCCTTTCCCGGTTGACCTTAATCCACCACGATGCTCATCTCTTAATTGAACTTGACAGTTGATGATTTTGGTTTGACGGGTGTAAAAAGGTTCCAAGTGAGGGTCAATGTTACGTGGTTTTGAAATACTTGAGGAACTTCGTTTGTTAGAGAGTTAACAAAACGAATGGGGGAAGGAGTGCTTGCACGCGAGTTCCTTTCATCATTCCCATCATCAACATCGTTAAGATGAGAGGAGGATGGTTGATCAAAGGCGGAGGAAGAAGAAGTAGAGTGACGACCTCTTCTCATGCCACGATCCTTTCTAGTCTTTCACTCTTGTTGAGCGGTAAGAGGATTCATGAAATGATCGTACAAGACATAAGACTCATTGTACAAGTCATGATTTTCATTCATGACGAATTTAAACAAACGGGTTAATAACATACCATAGGGTAAAGTTAACCTCTTTTGTTTATAACCCACTCCAATTCGTTTTGGCCATATAATAGGAAGTTGAACTTTCAGAGGACAACGCAAAAAAGCATGTAACAAAGACACACGGAACATGTCTTGATTACCCCTCAAGACAGAAAACAATTTCTCGGATTAATCTCTTCCAAAGGCTTCAGGTTGGCACCATTTCACGATTGAATTTGATGATCATGAACAAAATTTCTCCTCATACAGATGCGGGTGACTTGACCTCATGAACCAATTCGAATAGACGAAATGATGTCATCAGAGAGAGGAGGTTAGGTTTGATAATACAAATCCGTAGGTAACACCATATGCCAACTCCGACAAATGACGACTTGTCAGTAAAAGACGCAAGCACCCCGCAAGTAATGTCATGAATTTTGAGCACATTCTTCAAGAGAGTAGGAAAAAAATTGAATATTTGAATTACAAAATCGATGAAAGTTTTGACCCTTCTTCGAATAGTTTATTTAATATTGACTATAAAACTCAAGTATGAAACGAGGACAAATTTGGTCATTAATTTCAAGGAGACACTCAAACTCAACAAAATGAAACAAGGACCGAACATAGTTTAGATCCGCAAAGTTTTCAAAAATTACTCGACCCTCGTGAATGTAGCGACTTTGAAGGTTTCTTAGTTTTTCTTTTATAGGTGAACGATATTCATGTGATATAATTGGAATATAGTGTCTTGTATTTTTGTGATATTCGAATGATTTGTAAGGCATGATAACCTAGAAAGAAAGTTGTTGAAGTCATATTTTAATATCGTTTACTTATATTGTTGTATTGACATTGTTTCTAGTGTGTACCAACATGTGACAAATGTAGAGTAACGATTAACTCTACCTAAAAGTAAGTCCTAAGAGTTAACCCAAACGCTCTTTAATTTGATTTTGCTCATCCAAACAAGTCAAAAAATACATATGAATTATGTATCTCAAAATTTGTTCATGAGATTATTATGCATGCATTTGAAAACGTTTTTAGGTTGTATTAACAATGCATAACAACAATTTTATTATGTTCCTAACGTGAGTAATATGAAAATAAAATTGGGGTTTTGGTTCAAAATCGATTTTTTCGACAAACTTACTAATGTATGCAAATCTTATGTCTAAGGGAAGCATATTAGTTATATATTCTATCCTACTAGTTCTAATTATACAAAAATGAAAGAAAAATAGAAAATCCCCAATTTTAATTTTAATGTTCATCATGAACCCTAGACTTAAATTGAAATAAAATAGATGAATAACTTACAATTGATGATCTTTATGATGTTAAGAATGATTGTAGGTGTTGATTTGATCTTCAATTAGTGTTTAAATGGTTGATTTAGAGTTTTAGGTTGTTTTTGGTCGTGTTCGTCGCTGCAGAGGAGAAAGGGGGTGTTTGTTTTTTAGTTTTGAATTTTTTTGACTAAGTGTGGAAGATATGGGTTTGCTGTTGGCGGTCCCATATTGTCAGGCGGTCCCAAATATATTGGGGGGCCGCCGGATATATGGGGGCCGCCCTCAGCAAGGGATTTTAGACTTAGTTTTGATGAAAATTTTAAAAAGACGAGCGACGTTTTAATTTGCATTTCGCGAATTAAAAATGCTCAAAGTACTTCGGATGAAGTATTTAAGTTGGCCGACACGTAATGGAACACGGACCTAAGAATCGAAACCAAGAAGAAGAGCGACGCGGACACATACAATTTTAGTGTAATGTGTTCCATCATTCTTAAACCAAGACGAAGATAATTAAACGATTCACGTTTAAGGGGTTTCGTAAGGATGTCGGCGATATTATCTTTGAACGATACTTTTTTGATCGAGATATGTCCTTTTTGGACATTGACACGAAGAAAGTGATGACGAATTTTGATGTGTTTAGTACGAGAATGTTGCACAGGTTTTTACTAAGGTCAATCGCGCCTTTGTTGTCGCACATAATCAGGACGTCGTCGAGTCGTATGTCGTAGTCGATAAGAGCTTGTTTCATCCATAGTGCTTGTTGACATGCCTTTTCGGCGCTTACGTATTCGGCTTCGGTAGTGGATATAGCAAGAGCGGTTTGTTTCTTCGAGAACCAAGATGTCAAACAACATCCTACGAACGTACAAATACCGCTAGTGCTCTTTCGGTCCACATAATCTCCCGCATGATCAGAGTTGGCATATACTACGGTTTCTATGCCGGTCCCCTTAGGATACCATAATCCTAAGTGCGTAGTGCCTTTAATGTATCAGAAGATACGCTTAACCGCTTCAAGGTGAGAGGTTTTGGGAGCCTCTTAGAAGCGGGCACAAAGGCAGACACTAAACATGATATCGGGCCTACTTTCCATTAGGTATAATAAACTACCTATCATGCCTCGATACTTGGTACTATCTACCGACTCACACTCTTCGTCTTTCGTGAGTTTAGTATTGGAGGACATGGGGGTTTTCATTGGTTTAGATTCTTCTAGGCCAAATTTCTTAAGCATTTCTTTAATATATTTAGATTGATTAAAGAAAATACCATCTTCCATTTGTTTATTTGATACACAAGAAGAAGTTAAGTCACCCATCATGCTCATACTCGAACTCGTCATCAGTGATTTGTGGCAAATTCATCACATATGTCTTGACAAGTCGAGCCGAATATAATGTCGTCGACATATATTAGAACAATGATGAGATTTGAACTTTTCTCTAGTAAAAAGAGTGTTATCTACCATTCCCATTTTATATTCATGTTTAAATAATAAAGCTTTAATCTATCCATGACAACTTTGGGTGCAACGTTTAAAGACCGAACAAATCTATCTTTATTAGTAAACATGATTTGATTTTTCAAAGTCAATGAATCCTGGAGGTTGTGCCACGTATACCTCCTCATTGATAAAACCATTCAGGAATGCACTTTTTACATCCATTTGGAATATTTTAAAATCTAAAGCACAAGCATAGGCTAATAGTATCCTAATTGACTCAAGTCTAGCACAAGGTCATAATTTCATCATAAATTAGATCCTTCTTGTTGATTATAGCCTTGAGCAACTAACCTAGCCTTATTTCGAGAAACAATACTGTTCTCGTCTAACTTATTTCTAAACATCCACTTAGTTCCTATGATTGTCATATTCCTAGGTTGTGGTACTAACTCCTAAACGTCGTTAGCAATGAATTGATTTAATTCTTCTTGCATAGCAACTATCCAACTTTTATCTGCTAAGGCTTCATTCACATTTTTAGGTTCTATAGTTGAAATAAAACAAAAGAAGTTACTTTGGTTTTGGGCTTGTGATCTAAGGGTTCTTTGGTTAAGGTTTCCTATGACATTTTAATAATGGATGGTTCCTAGATTCCTTAATATATTGACTATTTTGCCATTCTCAAATTTTTCATCCTCAATGTAATTTCTGGGTATTTTATTTATGGTAAAAAACATAATTGCTTTCTTCTTCATCTAAATCAACATCCACCAAGGGTGATTTCTAATGAGGGTGAGTGATTTCTATATATAAACTCTATGGATTCATTCAACATTATTGTTGACGTTTTAGCATGTTTTATCTCAGGTCCTTGAAGGTAATTCAGCGATGTAGATTTTGGTTGTCGCTTATGGAAAAACCAAATGTTTTGAAGGCCCATTTAATAAATGTCATTCGAATAATATTTCAAAAATGTTGTATGAATTATGAAACAATTTGGGACCTACGATGTAAACTTTTATTCGAATGAATGTATTTTAAAACGTCTCTTTTCGAGTCGTTTTCTATGCTCGAGTTGTTATATTATGACATAGTACCCCAAAGGACCCTTCCGCTGAGATATATGAAAATGGGGGTGTTACAAGTTTCCTATTTTTCCTTTCAACCATGCCATTTGATTGAGGAGTGCGTGGAGCTGAGAAGTTATGTGTAATTCCATTGGTATTACAAAACTCTCCAAATTGCACCTCATTATCAAATTCCCTACCGTGGTCGGTTCTTATTGACACTATTGTACATCCTATTTGGTTTTGAATTTTCTTACTAAATATTTTGAATTGATGTAAGGCTTTGGTTTTGTCCTTAAGAAATCTAGTCCAAGTATACCTAGAGTAGTCATCTACTCTGACTAAGGTGTAGCGGTTTCCTTCATAACTCTGTACGGCGGATGGACCGAAGAGATCCATATGATGGAGTTCTAAGCATCTAGTCGTTAGGACTATATTCTCAGCTTTGTGACTAGCGTGAGCTTGTTTTCTAATTTTGCAAGCATCACAAAAGAGTTGATCTAGTTAGGTAAGTTCTATCTAGTTCCTTAGATGCCAACGATTGAATTAGATGCATATTTGTGTGACCTAATCTCTTATGCTACAAAGTGGAATTTTATCACGCTTTGCTAGACAATTTTTAGTCTTTTGGCTTATTTCCTAATTTCATCACATATAAGCCTTTCTTCCTAATACCTCTACCTATGACCTTACCATCCTTAGTAATTTCACTATCATGTTCAGAGAAAGTTACTCTACACTTATTATCACATATTTGTCCTACACTTAGCAAGTTAAATCTTAAGTTATCTACATGTTCTACATTATCTATTTTGAGAGAGTCATTCGAAATCGTACCTTTGCCAATGATGTTACCGCGAAGATTGCTACCAAAAATAACATTACCTCTGTTGTATGCCTTGTAGCTTGAGAAGAGCTTTCGGTTACCCGTCATGTGTTTAGAGCATCCACTATCCTTTATCCACTCATCGGGTTCCAAGTCGACTCCAAGGCATATCTATTTATATAGGACAATAACTCAAACATTTGGTCCCCAATATCTCATGGGTCCAAAGTTGTTAGTGCTAAACATCCCTTGCATTTGATGCAATTGGTTGGGATGTGGAAATGGAAGACACATTTCCCATGGCATGTAACTTTGACGTTGGAAATTGTTCCAAGTTACGGGAAAGCCACGAGGTTGATTTTGTCGACCAACGTTCCTTTTTGGTTGCGGTGTCTTAGGACGAGGATAATTGTTATTGACTCTTCTAGGTGGTGGAGTTTTTGATCTAAAATTAGGTTTTGAAAATCCAACTTCGGGTTTTGACAATGATTTATAAAATTGTTTAACTTCATTATCACTAGCAATGGGAACTTTGACGTTGTTTAATATTATGTGTTCTGGTCTAGGACCCAAAATAGATTTTTGAAAAGACACACTTTTCTTATATCCAGGTGTAATGACTGGCGGTCCCATAATTTCTTTGGGGGCCGCATGTACAATATGAGGGTCGCCCATATTTATGGGACCTCCATCAGAAGACGCCTTTTTCTAGGCTTTCACAAATTTTATTTCCTTAGTTCCACTAGATGATGCTTCAAATGATTTAAACCCTAAACCCTATTTTTCTCCGGAGGGTTTTTGATTACTTAACATTTCATTTAGACAAGGTGTAC
>BQNB010015830.1:2320-72582 GCA_026074375.1 Tanacetum coccineum
ATACATATATACATGTATACATATATACATGTACACATATATACATGTACACATATATACATATATATATATATATATATATATATATATATATACATATATGTATATATATTGTCGTCCTAAAGTTACTTCATTTCACAATTAGAAAGATAACAATGAAAGAAAGAAATTGTAAAGAGAGTAAGAGTTTTAGAGAGAAGGAAGAGAGAAAGTGGAAAGAGGAAATTGTATTATGAGAAGAGAACATACAAAACCACCAACCTCCTCTCCATAGGTGGAGAGGGGAATATATAGGCTCTTTGTAAGTAAGGATCGCCTAGATTTTCCAAATTAGGTTTTGGTCTATAACGTATACAATATTAGCTTAAACCTCAAGCCCGGGTCCATAACTAGCCTATTGCATTTATTACAAAGTTCTTAGAACGTAAGACCGACACCATATAAATGATGATCATGACTTTCTTTGTTAGACTTAATATTTTAAAGTTAACAATCTCCTCTAAAGGAGCGGTCATCTCTTTCTTTGACTTTATGCTCTTGTAGTCTTGTGTCTTGGTCTTGAACTTTGTTGTACTAGACTTTATTCCATTATGCTTTTGTGATCTTGATCTTGACCCTTGTCTTATTTTTTTGAGCAGAAGAAGATAATTATATAAATAAAAGGCTACTAGCAAGGCGCTAGAAGCCAGAAAAGTACAAATAGAATACTAGAAATAAACAAAAAACTTAGACTAGCATCTTTCCAAGGCTTTAACTGCGAGGGCTACAAAAAGGATGAAAAAACTCTTGCCTATACAGGACAAGAGAAAAATCCCCGTTCGTGAAGGCCGAGCTACCGGTTTTCACTCTAGAGCATTTTTTATGCAACCCCAAACAAGCCTCGGGGAACACGAGAGGATAAAAACAGACGTCATCCTAAATCATTACTCGAGAGAAGCCTTGTCTTTTGACTTTGAGTTCTGAGAACTTTAAATCTTTCATCATCACTTGCCAACCAACATGCTCATACGTGTCTTGAAAGCTATCAATCTCCTCTTTTCATCATTCTTTGAAATGGTGGTTTGGACTTGATCAACTCGTAATCATATACTTGATGTCTTTGTAGAAGTTCTTGATTATTAGAGTTGCGAAAGTGTATATTTATTTGATCTGAGCTTTCATCTTTGACATTTACTTGAGTATGAACATGTGGCTATAAATATGACGGAGCCGGAATAAGGAAGTTACGCCATCGTTTGTACCTGCATGTATAAGGGTTAACAATAAAACAACAGAGATGGACGAGTGTCTTGTTCACACATTGAAGTTTAGTAACTATAACCTCTGGTTCCGTGAGGACTGTTTCACAGTATATATATTGCACATGAGCCATCATGATTCATGAATGAAGCTCCTTAACAGGTTTTCCAGCTGAAAGTGTGGTTTTATCTAGAGCTGACACGTCTAGAGATGCTAACGAAGCTTTTTGATATTCTACAACTGTTCCTATATCTATATTTCCATACAAGTAAGGATAACATATGAATACAGGTGAATCATTGTTGCAAACTGTGAAGTGAACAACAACGATTTTAGGTGTTTCCTGTCAAATCATATTCTTGGATCACATTGGATTTCCAAGTTTCACATGTTTGATCTTTTACAAGATCTCACATGTCCTTTACCTTAGTGTTGTTTGATGTTGACACTGGAAGGATTTACATTCGTCAATATGAAATACTAAAGAGTATCACTCTAAATGTTCTGGGAAGATCTAATGATAATTCGTTGTGTTCTTTGTATGTAAACAACAAGTGTATTTTGGAATTGTAACCTAGTGAGATTTATATTTTGATCTCTTGGCTCTAAACTTGATTAGTGCATTTTGGTTTTAGTATCGGAGGCTAGAGCAGACTGTCACCTTTTCAATATCAACAATCTCAGAGTGAGATGTCAATAGATAACGTGTGTATCTTCATGACAAATGAGACAATAATCTTTTGAGAGAGACTTGAATGACTAGGAATGGTTGTGCAGTGCATCACTGGGTCCATGACGTCTTTCTTCAATACAAGAATTCATCTTTGTGAAGAATGATAGCATATGTATTGACTCGGTTTCTGCCTAAAGTGTATGTAGGGATTTTTTTCTTTTTACCCTTTATCCTTACATTTCTTTTTCAATCTTCAACCCCTTCAACGTTTACCAAGACGTCAAAACTATCACCATGTTATGATTGTTCCGGTGATAACTCATGTCTTAGTCAACATATATTCCCTTTTCTCATTCATCTTCAAATCATACCTAAGGACTGCTATTTTTAACTATGAAGTGTCCCTTGTGTTAGTGCAAATATTACGATATTTAATCTATACAGTCTCTTTATGTTTTGGTGATGAAAAACATGTACTCCCTTCGTCCCATAATTATTGTCCACGTTTCCTTTTTGAATTGTCACAAATTAATTGTCCACATCTAAAAATAGATAGAGAATTTAGATTAAGTTTACCATATCACCCTCATTTGATGTTATTATTACAAACTTTAAAGAAGTTATAAATTAATTGGTTAATGGTAAAAGTGTCATTGTGTAAAAAGTAAGAGAGAGAAAGCTGTAATGATGATGTTTTTCTTAAACTGCTTGTTTTTTGTCGGTGGACTATAATTATGGGACGGAGGGAGTAACTTGTAATACATAACGTAAAGTGCGCAAGTTACTCGTAATCACAAATCATCAATGCATACATGCATCAACATCTCTCGACGTCTTAAGTCTGCATCACCACAAATAATTGTTTGCACCTGACGTAAATCACGTAAGGTATGTACAAACAAACATTAAACTTGTAGTTAGATCAAAGAAATAAGTTTTTGTCTTAAACTTACATTTTTATGAATGCAACAAAACCTTTTTACAAAAATAAATTATACAAAATATTTTGTAATTAAAAGAAATATTTTATTTAATTATATAAATTCAAGAGTCAATTACCAAGATGAGCAAAAAAAATATTCCACTCTTTTTTTAAGCGATTTTTTTTCCAAATTTATTTAGTCCGACTGCGTGACTCCATACAAAATTTGCCACGCGTCCTGTTTTTCTACGAAAATGCCCTACTTTTTATGTTTTTTGCCTGACTTTAGTGTTTTTTACCTGAAAAAGCAAAAAATCGAGCAAAAACAGAAAGTCGGGCATTTTCGAAGCCTATTTTTGGAATTTTTCCTTAAATGGCCTATTAGCTGGAATATTAGCATGTGCTCGACCTATTAAAAGAAATGGCCCTCGATTCAAATCTGGTTTTCCCTCCTAAAAAGGTCCCAACTTCATTAGATAAATATTTTCCCACTAAAAGACAAAAAAAGGAAGCGTCTACCCAGGACAGCTCCTAAATAGGTAGGACGGCCCCCAAATACATTTGGGACCGTCCCACATTTTAGGGATCATCCTCAGCTTTGACACTACTCTCTCTTGCCTATAAATACTATATTATTCCCAGCTATTTTCCAACTTTTGCACACAGTTTTTCTGTTCTATATCTCTCTAAACCTTTGATCATTTAACTTGTTTAATCTTGTTTAAATGTGATCTAATCTGCTATCCATTCTTTCTTTCCTCAATGCAAGAGAAGAACTTTTGTCATCATCAAGATACAAAGTTATGTAGTCTAGTTAGTCCATTTGTAATATTTATTACATATAGATCGAGTCCATGTCTTCCAATCTTTAGTAGTGGTTAGATCCGGCTAGTGTGTTAGTCCGGAACATAAGTGTGAGATCCGATTAGTATTTTAGTCCTTAAAATACAAGTGTGAGTGCTAGATTGGTTCTAGATAAGATTAGGACTCGACATCTAGCTTAGTGTCAGAAAATAATGTAAGCGACGCGGTTTATTTGTTTAGGCCATAAAACATAAGGTTTATTATGTTGGGCCATAAAACATAACGGGTTTGGTTGTACTCAAGAAGAACTCGACAACTAGCTTAGTATCAGAAAATAATGTAAGCAACATATAAGGTTTTCTCTGCCGAGAAGGAAGCTTGTTGACTAGTGAAGTAACTTTCGAGTTGGGTACTCGAGAAGTGGAGTAGGGCGAAGAGGAGCTTCGTGCCCGAACCACTATAAACATCGTGTCCGGTTTGCATTTCCTTTTACTTATCTTTTTACGCTTATATTTGCATTTATCGCTTTATATTTACATGTGCATTTGTGTAACTTGTTGTTTATATTGTTGTGATTATGTTGTGTCGTGGATATTGTGTTTATGGTTATGTCATTGGATATGCCTTACTACCATATTTATAGTTATTGTATATAACACCTCGTGTTTTAGGACAATGTATGACGTTAATAAAGTCACTAATTATTTTTAGGGTTTTACGCGTTTGCTTTTAAACCGTAAACGTTAAGTTAAATCGCGTAAACTGAAAATGATCATTCAATGTAAACGGGCATTAAACAATTAAATGTTTACATCAAGCAAGTGTTATATGATTATTATGAGGATAATTAATAACTTTGTTCATCTTATTTTTATTGGCTACGTAAAATGCTTACGTTTCGCGATAAAATGCGTTTAGGCATTCCCGGAAGTTCCAAAACCTAACTACGCCTAAACGAATACCCACGATTATACCCAATACCTAAAATAATTAAAATAACATCACATATATATGTATTATGCCGAAAATTAGAGGATAGAACCAAGTATTCATCACTTTGCATAATATCTAGATATTAAAGGAAAGTACTCTTACACCTTTATCAACTTGGCATGTTAACCTTAAGCTAGGGTTAGAAAGTAACCATGGTTAAGTTAGGGAGATATTTTTACTATAAATAAGCATGCATGCATGAGTAAAGTTTACATACTCTTACACTTAACAAAAATTCATTTCTTTCTTCCTTTCTTTGTCCCAAAACCCACGGCACAAAACCCCTTTGTAACACAATCCATACTTTGATTTTCTAAGATTATACAACCCTTTACACATCAATCTTAAGGTATTCTAAGGTGTTTGCAAGCATTGGTTCATCATTTGCAAGGATTAAGAAGAAAAAGTAAAGATTAGGGTTTTGGAAACCTAATCTAGGGTTATAAGCTTGAAAGCTTGGTTTTGAATCTAAACACGGGTTTAGAACTTATATCTCATCTCTTACATCATTACTAAGGTTTTCCTAATATCTTTATACTTTTATTTCTTATGATTTTATGTGTTACATGTTAAATATAGCCATAATCACCACTAATGACTTTTAAATGTGTAAAATGGGTTTTTATTTGAGTTTATCAATTTATACACTTATTCTCATGTCCTAATGTTATAAATATCATGGGAAAATAGATCTATAAAGATGTTAACTTATGGATTAAGTATAAACATGTTTATGGACTAATTAGGGTTTTAAAGTTATCTAATGTAAATACTAATGAAAACAATGAAAGTAAAAGGGTTGAACTTGTTACAATAAATTTACAAGGACTAGGGATGATATTGGACTATATTATAAGTACCACAAGTGTCAAATGTGTTTTTAAGAGTTTTTATAGTAAACTACTAAGTTAATAATACATAAAAACAAGGTTTTTATAAAGATATACATATAAATACTTAGGGGCTGTTTAAAATCCGAATTCTATACAGAAAGTTTGACTTAATATAATTATAATACGTCTCGTGACGATTCCATAATGATAAGAAACTCGAAAAACCGATCTATAACGAAAAAGATACGTTAAATACGAGTTTACGACTATAAATACTTTTATAAAACTATTTTTATAAAAGTTACTATTCATTACAAAAACTTTCATTTTTAAAACATCTAAAATATGATATAACTTTTATTTACGAGATCGTACTCGAAAGAATCGTTAAGAACGGAACTATAACGAGTAAATTACGGCATTTACGGTAATTAAAGTTTATAAAAGTAATTTTATAAACTATGAACAGTAAAAATCACTATTCATCAGTGGACAACTTTGTAAAATATTATAAATCTTTTAATAACGAGAACGTACTCGAAGGAATCACTAAAATCGGAGTTAAAACGAATAAGTTATCGCGATTACGAGTTTACGCTAATTAAGACGTAAAAACGGGTATATAGCTGTTGTGAACAGTAAAAACACTATTCATGGCAGAAACATGAAAACTTGAAAATGTTATATTTTGATCGCTCGTCTTACTACGAAGACGTGGACGTAAGAAACGCGAGCAACGGACTTAAAACGACCAAATTAGGTCATTTTTACCAAAGGGTTAATTATAAACGTTTTCACTTTATAAATACATTTTTACCAAAACGATTAGTCGGTGATTAAGCTATATAGTATATTATGTAGTCATCCGAGTGCTATAATACTAGGGAGTTTCATAATGAGGCCTCTTCGGATGGCGTATCGACGATGTTGTTGGATTTACGATTTAAAGTATCCTAACTCCTCGAACGTCATGTCATGACCTCTTTAATTATGATAGCACGACGTAACTACTATAAGATTTTATTGAATGTTATAAATTGAAGTACTCGGTACTTATGAATTAATTTAATGAGTTGCATCGCAGTTTTGCGTGACATTTTTAATCTGTGTTTTGGACTATCCGTACTCAAGGTGATTTTCATAACTTAATTGTTTTACAAACTCTACGGGGTGATTACATTGTTGTTTTAATTGGGACACAAGTGTTTTTCTAAGTGTTTTCAAAGTGTTTTAAACTGTATGCTATCCAGATTACTGCCTGAATATTATTGCCTAAGTTACCACTATTGCCAATTAAGTCCCTACTATATTCATGAAAGTAATTGCTATTGTAGGAGGCGAGTGTTGTGGATAGATCTATCGGGACTGCACAATCCCCACTGGAATTTCTTGCACGCACGTTGACCATGGTCATTTAAAATGGAGAATACTTTTAGGTTGTTGGCGAGCATCTTTATACATTTGGGCACAACTTAGTTAAGGCTTCGGGTTCGTGAGCTTCGTGCCAAGAAATAACCGTTTTGGGACTACTAAATGTTGTTATAGAGTCTATTTATTACATGATTTTGTGGTCACCAATTTTTTACCAGATAACTGATGATTTCACTCAACCTTTGTGTTGACTTTTAGCATGTAAATTTCAGGTCCTAGGGTATGAAGACTGAAGGGGAGCCGTGGCGGATATCAATGAAGATGGATTCTGTGTTTTATCTAAATTATATGCAACTTTTGTCTTTCATAAAACTTAAGTCATCTTTTGAGATTTCGTTTAAATGTATGTTGGATGTTTATGACATCAAAAACTTATGGGACCTAATGTATTAACTCTGATATTTTGCTATAAATGAAATATTATCTTAAAACGTCCATTCTTGGTCGTTTTCTATATCTTGTTTGTTGTACTTGAAGTAGCACCCCAATGTTACTATTCCGCTGCTACCTGATTTTGGGGGTTGTTACATTTCTTACATATATTTAAGCTCCTGAATCATTTCATAATGTGAGGAATTTTCGAATTGTCTTTAAAGTTCAGGAGTCATACTTTCGAGCATAAGACAAGTCACCTCATTATGAATCATATATCGCATTCCACTGCGCAAGTACTCAGAATCGGTAGGTGAAGTAAGAGAAATAGGTTGTTCAATGACAAACAATTTCCATTCAACTCTCAAGACCATCTTAAATTGACGAAACCAGTCATTGAAATTATTTCCAGAAATTTCAAACATCGACCTGAAAGCCGAATGGTTTATGTTTTAGACAGGTAGTGCCATTTACAAACATAGTAAAGTTCAAGAATTAGTATTTTCGATAATACTCCTTGAAGAAAATTAACTACCCACGTTTATATAAATAAACAATTAATTTTCTAAGGTTAGGACCCAACTTGACATACCCCCACCACATCAGTTGATTGAGTGATGTGTATTCACAAAGGTAATTAACGATGAACATTCACAGATTATTGCAATTCTAACCATATGGGTGAGCTTACTTTATTACAATAATATCTAGTAAGCATGTTTCATCCCATCTATGTCGCGTGTTAACAGGTCTAACCACAACAACGCTAAGTCGTCCAATTTCAAAACAGTAATTATGTAACACTCACCGTCTCACGGAAAAGCGTATAATTACCTTGTGACTGCAAATCTACACACGTCTCACGCATAGGTAAAGAGCAATCAACAAGTGTTTTTACAAATTGGATGGCAATAACTTAGTTGAAAAAGGGTATTTTATTTGACGTGTCAAAAATGTACGAAGAAGCATGCATACATCTTCGTAACATTTATTTTAATAAAAACTTTTACTCAATTAAGTTATTATTACGGTATCACCTATTATCATCGTATCTTATACATAAATAGCGAGACCTTAAAATTGACGATTCAACGTATCTTTAAATTTAAAGATTTGCTTTTTATCGCGGGAAAAGATTAAAGAATGATTAAAAATCATTCAAACCCTAGACCATTCGCGACTTCCTACATAGTATACAAGGTAAGGAAACTACAACGTAGTCAGGTATTATAGGGTAATGGTATCTACAAGACCGAAGTCTTGATGAGTCTCCGAACCTTATCCTTGCAAATATATAGTACTTTGCAAATTACGGTCATTGATAAAATTTAAAAACTTTAATGTAAAGAATACATTACAACTATTATGTGTTAGTCTCATGGAAGATTTTATAGTGGATGTAAGCCGATCACTTTTGACTTTTTGCATTAAATAGTTCATAAATAACTCTTATTTCGATAACATTAGTCATTTGTTTTTTTTTGTTTTCAAAAAAACCCTTTTATTTTCCTCAAGTCAAGATTTTAAAATAAAACAAATAAACATCAAATAAATCTAATAACATTTATTTAAACAACTTAACAATTAAGGCATGTAAACATTAAAATATGATGAATTATCTAATAATAAACTGCATTATTCATATAAGGCTCCTTCGTCTACTAATCTCCGGCCATATGATCTATATAACTCGATTACGTAAGCTTATATAAATAAATACATAGCACATAAAACCTTTAATTATTTGAGGCCCCATTATTTCAAAAATAAGGGGGTTTCGGAATTTTTGAATCATGGATCGTAACAGTTAAGAAAATAATTAATTTATGCGTATTTAATCATATTTAAACCAATCCAATTACAAATAACATGAGTTAATACCGAATTATCAATCCATGATAATTTGCATGATTTTCTCATGGATCTCCATTAACAATTAACAAAACTTAAAACATTACAATTAATACATCAAGTTTTATAAAAATTGAATACAACTAGATTTCTGTTAATTAATTTTATTAACCGTCAAGATCAAATCTATTTAACAAAAAACGCACGGGGCATTTTAAAATAATTCATGAACACCTAATTTGTCCAATTTTTTTCCTGGTAATTAAGGCTTCTACAGATGGCTCGATGATGCACTGTTGAGTTTTAAATCTAATTAATCATATTTATTATACACAGTAAGCAGCGAATAAAGAAAACATGTAGATACAGTAATTAACATGGATAGAGATGTTCCTTTTAGCACGAAAAACGATCCACGCTTAGGTAACCGTTAACACGTTTCTTTATACGCGAGTGTATAAACGCTAATTACCACGCGAACCATAGGATCAAAGAATAATCCTCTATTCGACACACACTACTCGCGTCACGGAGATCGCTAGAATGCTAGTCCTTTCTTCACAAATAAAGCAACGAACAGTGTTTTTAATTTTAGTTCTTATCGTCACACGATCGAATCAGATAGATATCAACTTATGCATGCGATTGTACATTATCATGCAAAGCATAATAAATTCATATGTATCATGTGTAGACATTTGACATGCATGGAATAGAATTCATTGACATGCGTATGATATTCTGTTGTATATCTCTTCAAGGATGCGTTAAAAACAAGAATTAGATTTTTGTTGTCGTTTGACTTTTTAGGGATATCTCAATTTATTTTCGCATCTACCGAATGATTGAGGCTACGGAGTGATATAGCTTAAAGACTTGATCTTCAAGTCTACTTAAAACCCTCCTCTTGTTTGCTAGAAACGAAATTCGGGACTCCTACTTTTCTTGTTCGACGGTCACAACCAACACCCACGATTGTTGGTTTTTGTACTAACAAGTCCTTCACATGTTAATATATTTTAATTAGTTTTCACGTCTAACGTTGTAATTAAAGACGTTTAATTATTTCGTAAAATATATTAATATAATTAATAAAAATATTAATTACATTAATAAACGTATTTTCTGCGTAAAGATGCGGGGCGGACCCAATAGGCTCACATAATTTTACGGACTATTATAATTTATATTTTGTTAATATTCCACAAAGATATCCTATGAACAAACATAATGCATAGCGTTAAAATATAAAATAATTACTGTGAGCATAGGGGTGATGCTAAATCGCATAACACTAAATTATTTACATACAAGCAAAGATTACCGCGCGTTGTGCGGGCAAGTTATTTTTTCGCGCGTTATTTGCGGGGCATTTTTTATTGTTCGGTTAATTTCTTCGGTCTCATGTTTAATTTATTTTGTTTTTTTCTCATATTAAATGACAATTTTTTTTTCAATAAAGGGGATATATAAATTTTTTTTTTGCCCAGGCCGATAATAAGTTCGTAAACGTAATTTTTTTCTTCTTTTTTTTTTGAGAAAGAAGGGGAGAGTATAAGTTTCTTTTCTTAGCGATAAACAGTAACACCAGTATATAAAACAATTTACCAAAAAAAAATTTTTTTGGGCGATGAACAGTAACCTTCATGTTCATCGATGAACGTTAGCCCGTTACTGTTTTTGGCGTATTTGTAATGGTAAATGAGTATATATAAAAAACAATTGGGTCGTATGAAACAGTGAACCATCACTGTTCAACCGTATGAAACAAGGTAAACCGTTATGTTTTGGAGTATATGTTAATGGTAAATGAGTATATATATAAATACCTCCATACACACAATTACAAAAACAGCAATCAATGTGAATAACAAGGTATGAAGTGAAAACTTATCCCTGGGCTCATCCTTCGCTGAGAGTTTTGGTCTCATTGAGCACCGCCTATATTTTTAGTGTCGATGCTTGAATCCTTGTGTTAACTTTACTTAAAACACCAGATTTTCCTTCACGGGCACTTGCTGGAACTTTGGCAATATGACATCGAGCCCAAGCTCGATCTTGTGGTGACTTTCTTGTAACTCCTTGGAGATCTTCTATTTGAAGTGTCTCGACTAGGCAGTCTTCACACATCAGGATGATACATTGCACCACGAGATGAAGTTGGGTACTCATCTAGCGTGTTCAAAATTCAAAAGATTATGTTGTAGTGGGATATAGGTGGTGAAGAGGTCTTTACCCAAAGAAACGTTGTTGACTTCATGTGTAATGAAAAAAACTACAAATCTATAATCATAAGATTTAAGTTCTATTTGGTACTAAGTTTATGTGGATACCAAGGGATATTCCCCACCCTCCCGTCTTGTCCAATGGGATATGATTACAGCCAAAAACCATTTTCATCGTTTTTCAAATATAATATCTCCAAACGGTAATCGTTAAGCGTAAAAAAATATACTAATCACGACGGATGTTAATTAGTCTTACTATAAATATCTTTTTTATATACGTTAGGCAAAAAAAATGCCGTTTTCTCTACGTTTTTTCTTTTTTTAGTCTTTGTTTCGTTCGTTGAAAACTTGCATGAGAATCACATGTGATTTAATACTAATTTAAAATTAGTAATATAATCATATATGATATAACGTAAATCGAAATTACATGTTGCTTGCTTTTAAAATTAATGATATTCATATATGGTCTAACACTAATATCATATATGATTTTATCATATATGAATATATACCATCACGACGAGCATTTAATTATCTTTCAATAGATATCCACTTTGATATACTTTCGTTAAATTTTTTTGTTTTTTCACTTTTTTTAATTATTTTTTTTCTTTTTCGTATTTTTTTCGTTGTTGAAACATGCATGAGAAATCATATATGATATTTAATTTTATTCTTAAATCATATATAATGTTAGTTTTAAATCATATATGATACTAGTGTTATATCATATATGATATTAGTGCTATATGATATATGATATTTAATTTTAGTGTTAAATCCTATATGATGTTAGTGTTAAATCCTATATGATTTTAGTGTTAAATCACATTAATTCGATGTTTGTTTTAAAATAATATATGATTTTGTACGAATATTCAAATTAGCATTTAATCATATATGATATTTTCATGCAAGTTTTAACAACGAAAAAAAACGTGAAAAAACAAAAAAAAATGTCGAAAGTATGTCAAAGTGGATATATATAGAAAGATAATTAAATGCTTTTCGTGATGATATATTTTTTTCGCTTAACGATTAACGATTGGCGAGGATGAGACCCTTGATATCCAACTTTTTTTGTATCCAATATAACTCTCATCTAATCATAATTAGCTAGTAAGAAAGATACTAAGCAATATATCATCACTTATACTATACCACATGTAATTCATGATGAGTTAACTTACAAACAACATTTCAAATATCTTATACTTCACACAATTTTCTACTCCTAGTTTAAAATCACATATGATATATTTGACAAAAATCCTAGTTTAAAATCACGTGTGATACATTCAAAAAATTACTTATTCAAATCAGAAAATCACATGTGATATATTTGACAAAAATCCTAGTTTAAAACATATGTGATACATTTAACAAATAACTTATTTAAAACAACAGTTCCTAATGCTAGTGCTAGTTTCATTCACATGAATCTGCTTAATTCTCTTATCATTTTGAACTCATTGAGAACAACACATGATATACAGTAATAAAACTTCATAAAAATTAGAAACTCAAAATTGGACATGAACAAAATCATAAATTCTACATTAAATAATTATCTCACGAATCAGTCACCATAAACTCGGTCACAATCAAACACGCTACGCTCAATCATCCACTCATTCTACTTATACTTCCTTACAACTTAGGTTGTCGCGTACTATACCAAGCGTGTACGTTCCACATTACTATACAAGCTACAACTCACACATATTTTAGCAAACGCGAGTATCTTAATAAGCATACATATACCTAAATGATTACGCTACTCAACAAGAACTTATATTCTACATTACTCTACAAGCTACTAATTACACGTATTTAGCAAACGCCAGACTAGTGAGGTGTCTCGATAAGCATACATATAACTAAGTGATTAAGCTACTTAGCAAGCATGTATATTATACATTACTAATTTTCTCGTGAGTCGTGCAATCGATTACAATAAGATTCATATATGTCGACAAGTATACATATGCATACATTTATCAACGTTAACAGCTGACTTATGTATACACAACAACGTCACAACAACATCACAAGACCTCAAATTAAAAATAATAACCTAACAAATAATCACATATTTCATCACCAAATGCACAATAAAATCAACAAAACCTCAATAAACATCGAAAACTCACCAATAATCACACAAATTATCACTTAAATTATCATTTAAACATTAATAACCATCATCTAAATATAAACAAGGTATGTTACCCGAGCGTTGCCGCGGAGCAAAAGTGCAGGTGTTTTGCGATTTCGGAACAGTGTAGCTATTTATTCAAGGAAGTAAAAACAGAAAAAAAGACGATATTTTGTAAGGAATCGTGTGCAAAAGTTTTGTGGTGCATAAGGGGACGTTTGATACTGATGCAAAAACCAAAGAGGTGTATTTCTCTCTTCTGCTGAAGTTATAAAGACCCAAAATACTATCCCTTGCACAAATTTTATTCAGTGAACTACCATATAAAAGTACAATGAAACGACAGACATGAGAAAGATTAGACGTGACGAACAATGGTGACTGGCATTGATGTAGACAAACAAAGATGCAACAGAAAGTGAGGAGGGTACTTGTTAAGTCGAAACCATGAAGCGACATGGGAATGAGATATAACCCAATCCTATTAGAGGTTAACTCTATATACTAAACAGAACGAAAGCACACCCATCGAATACTCGTACACTGTTTGAGCGGGGCATACGGGAACCGTATCGTTATATTTTTTCTTATTATTCCCGCGGGGCTTAATGCAGGTAACCTATTTGCACATTTTTAAAGAATTTACCGACACTCAACAAAGAACAATCTCAAATTCGAATCAAGGCTCACTAACCGTTTGGAAGTTGCAGTAAAAGCACAATGTCGATGTAACACTTTCAACCTGCATAACCAAATACAAAAGCAAAGAAAAAAATTTTCCAAAGCCAAGCTAAATACCAAATTCAACCTGAATGAAATTACCACCTCAGTCCACACCATTAGGGCCTCATAAATGTTCGAAATGAGAATTAAAAGAAAGAACCAACCGACTTGTTATAGTATATGTCATCCTTAAGCTCCTATATATATGTGATGCAACTCTCCACTTCTCTCCATCTTATCGATTATTCTTAACTTGTGTTGTTCCAATGATATATACATACTTCTTTTGCGTCCACGGAAATCTGACAATAAGTTAAGAATAAGTCAATTAGCCACTTTCTTTTTGGTATTCATATACACATTTTATTAAACGATAATGCTACTCGTATTCAAAGATGAGCGGTGTATCTAAACATTTACAACTTTGTAATACATTATGTAGACTAATTCTGATCAGAGGTCAATACATATTTTTTTCATACATAAAAAAACTCCCAGACATATGGCACGTATACAGGTTCACTTTTGATCCATTTCAAAAAAACAAATCATCTTATTTAAAACAAAATGTCGTTGGGTTCACAGTTAAAAAAAATAAGCAATCCGATGAGTGAAGTGAAGGGAAGTAAAACAATACCTTGCGGAATATGGAGTGATCATTGTTGCCACACCCCCAGACGGGGCCTGGACGGAATACGTGTCCGAGGGCGTGACGTCATAACAATCCGATCACAAAGCAATAAAGAACGACCACTAATCATGGACGTTTGAAAAAGTTTACTCGTTGCATAAAAGAAAATAAATTTAAGTTTTACAACCCATAATATTTAAGTTAAATGTAGCGGAAGCATAACAAAGTTTTGATAATGACAACGAGTAAATAATAGATAAGTCTTGAAATTGGCGAAGTCACATAGCACATAGACTAACATAGCATTCAAAAGAATCAATTCAAGCTAAGCCCCTGAGATAACATGTTTAAAAAGTCAACATATAGTTGGGTGAATTCATAGGTTTAAGATAATACAAGGTTGGACACAAAATTTCAAAACGTATGCGATACTATAACAGATACAGCATCACAATTTTTTAAAAAGTATTTATGTTGCGTAAGTCATGACACTGAAGCTAATAATCAATAGGGCATGTTACATCCTGTCGCATAGTATTGCTGCCCTTAACCGGTGTCCCAAACCAAAGACCACCATAACGCACAATCGACATGACATATATCCATTTGTTCTTCGTTAAGTGGAACCAAAGCGGATAGGGATAATTAGTCCCAATAGATCTATTTACTCACTCGCACTTTCTCAACTGGTCCATCGGTCGAGAAATTAACAGTTCATGATAATTCGGGCAGTAGTAGGGTTGTAAGCATACTTAGGCAACACATAAACAAGTAAAAATCGCGTAAAGAACTTGTGTCCAAATTTAAAAGCAAACAATGTTTCTCACCCCAAAGTATAAAGCATTTGTAAATCAGTAAAAATGTGGGGCTATGAACTCACCTTAATAAGGATAAGCGATAACCACAACAACGATGATGATATAAGGAGGTCTAGCCGTGACCTAGATTAAATATGAGTATGACTTAGCATTCGGCATAGTAAACAAGTAAAGCATCCATGTTTATCATTTAAAGCATCCAAGTGCGTTTGCGTTTTAGACTTAGAAAATTTACAACATCTTTATTAAAATCCGACACTTGCAAAAAGTTACTATTTATAGAAACCTTTCCTTTTTAGGAAAGTTTTTAGTTTTAAAATGTTAATAGCGTCCCCTATTTTCTTATGTTTCCATATTTTACAAATCGCTTAAACTATTTCTAAAAACGCCTAATCTAATGTTTCAATCGCTAATGTCCATTCGTTTTATCATTTTCATAATCTACTTTTTATTAAGATTGGTCTAAATACCTTTCATGACATTTTAGTTGTTCTAAACTAAATACCCTAACTTCCTATATGTTGCGCTTGCAGGGAAAAATATTCAAAATCGTCCGGAAATTGCCGAAAAACCCAATTTTACTATTCCAAACAGCACACTATTCATCTATGTTGCCGAAAAATGTTTCGAGTTTCATTTGGCCATAACTTGGCCGTTTTAAGTCCGATTTTAAAGTGTGATATATGAAAAATTATCTATTCGAAATAAGCTCTTCAAAAACTACTTTTACGCCTAATGAAAACATTTTTAAAGTTCACTAAAAACCTCAAAACATAATTCAGGACTCAGCAAGGTTGTTTTACCGAAAATAGACCAAAAGCAACCCAACTCGATATTAGTGCCTAATCTAGCTAATCTTCAATTAACAATAACCAACCACAAAAACTAAACATTAATCCCAATAATCTCTATTGTGTGCAAATATCTCACCTCAATCTCAACAATGATCATGATAATAAACAAAAATAGGTTGTAAAACAATTTTTTATTTCCACTTTATTGAAGATGATCAAATTATATTAACTTATTCTTTTGTAAAAATTAACACAAACACATGGATCTTTATGAACAAACATAGATCTATAAGAAAAATAGATGAAACCAAACAAAGATTCAAGGAACACTTACAAATCAGATTGAACAAAAACCCACTTATAAACTTGAAACCCTAGTTTTATGATTCTTGAAAACTCTTGAAAAATAACCAAACAACACTTGGATCTACCTTAGATATAACTAGGAATGTGTTTAGAATACTTGGATCTTGCTAGAAATCAAAAGTTATGGGTGGGTTTGGGAGATGTATGTGTGCCGTGAGCTTTAGACACAAGGGGAGGGAGAAAAGATTTTCTTGGTGGCTTGCAAATGGAAGTATAACCCTAAGTGTGAGATATAGTATGGTATTTATAGTGGGAGAGTTAGGGTTTAAAGGTTCAAGTAATGTGTAAGTGACCAACACACACCAAGAGTGTGTGTGTTGGGTGGTTCGGCCAAAAGTGGTTCACAAGGACCAAATGGGTCAAGTTTTCTAGTTAAAGTTCAAGTGATTTAGACATGGTTCAAAGTTTACTTGGTCTTGGTTTTAAATTTCTAGTCAAATGGTAAATCAAAGTGGTAAGCAACATGTGAAGTGTAAGAGATGGCATGCATGCAAGTTTACTAGGCAACAAGATGTCATTTTCTCATTTAATAAGCACACATGGGTGAGGCTTTCAAAATAAGATGCCATTTCTTTAATTTTTGAGTCCAAGTATACATATTGTTGTTGTTTAGGCGCCACCTTTTGGCTAGAGGAATAAGGTGAACGAAATTTTTAGTAGTATGACACTAGAATTACGATAACTTGAGTTTACACGAAAAGATTTTGAGTTTCCGGGGTTCCGTTTGGTCAAAAACGCGAAAAACGCAATTTAAAGGATAAAACCTAAAAATTAATATCGGAAGTGATTAAAAATCACGAAACACTCAGGAAAGCTAAATTAACATAATATAAGCCCTAAATTAAATTTACTAACGCAAGTGCCAGAACGCGTCCGTACGATTCTCGAGTTTTTTACGCATTTTTAGTTCCCCGGTAAACTGTCAGATTTAAACGTAACATATAAATTTTAAAAGTAGATGACTGGAATGGGTCGGAATACTAACCGGGAATTTATAGGGTGTGGAATCCTTTCCCCGTTAAAAGAGCTTTGTCCTCAAAGCTTAGGACGTACTTAAAGATGCAGATACAGGGTTAATGAACAGATGAGGGTACTTCTTCTGCATTTGGTCTTCGCGTTCCCAGGTGTATTCGGGACCTCTTCTTGAATTCCAATGGACCTTCACGATTGGAATGCGACTTTGCTTCAAACGTTTGACTTCGCGATCCATAATCTCAACCGGTTCTTCAATGAAATTGAGCTTTTCGTCAATGTGGATTTCGTCCAATGGAATCTGCGAGCGGTTCAATACGATAACACTTCTTAAGGTTCGAGACGTGAAAGGTACTTATGAACATGCTTATGTTTCTTTGGTAATTCTAGACGATAATGACGTATCCTACCGTTGCGAGAATTGGAAAAAGGTCCAATAATAACGAGGGTTCAGCTTTATCCCCCCGTTTTGCCGAAACGTGTTACTCCTATTCCAGGGCTATACTTCCAACATAACCTTATCCCCCAACCTGAAACTCTAATGGCATTAACGTCTCTTAATGCACGTAGCAAACATTGTCAAAAATTAAATAAAGTAATTAAATAGTATCAACGTGAAGCTGTAGACGATGCCTGGGATTTGGATAATCTTCACTGTTGTCTCACGAACATTTCTGGTCCAGTAGCCGAGCGTCTCCCACTACAGCCCAATAGATAGGTGACCGGGGTACCGGCATTTGCGACCATACAACGCCGTCAAAGGTTCAGCCTTAAAACTTGTATGATAGCTGTTAATGTAGGAGAATTTCTATTAAGGGAAGAATAGTTTGTCCCATCCTTCCCGAAATCTATCACACATGCACGTAAGCATATCTTCCATGTTTGGTATAGTCCTCTCACTATGACCATCAATGTTTTGGGGTGATATGCCATTACTCATATCTAATTGAGTTCCAAAAGCTTCTGAAGTGATTGCCAGAATTGAGACTACGATCAGCCATCCGATCAGAGATGATCGGAAAACAGCACTCCCATGTCTCCGACTAATCCACTTCTTCAAGTACTGAAAGCCTGGTCATTTTTTTCCATTGAGTCATTTTCCTTTGGCTGGCAGAAAATGAGCAAATTTAGTGAGTCGATCGACTAAAATACCCAAAACATCTCTGCCCACTTGTGCGTTTTTTGTAACTTATGTTCACGAAGTGTCCATATTTATGTTTTTCCCATTTCCATCAGTGATTTTGGATGTAACCAATAGACCGGACGGTTTTTGGTAATCTGCATTAAACCATTGCGCAAGTCATACACTTTCTTTACAATGTGGCAATTTTCTGCATTCATGTTTGGACTGAAAACCCACCAGTATAGCTTCTTCAAATCTTGGTACATTTTGTCCGATCCAGGGTGGATCGAATACTTTGACTTATGCGACTCGTGCATAATCAAAGCTCTCAAGTCACCAAAACATGGTATCCAGCTTCTATTCTTCAAACACAATGTTCCATCTGCACGTGGCTCCAGATTCTTAATCATGCCATGCAAATCTTCTGTTCCGTAATTCTCTTCTTTTCTCGCCTCAACCTGAGCATTCAAGATCTGCACAGGGAGGTTTAAACCAATTGTCATAACCAAGGCTCGAACTCGTAGTGGCTTAGGTCTACTCTTTCGGCTCAACGCATCAGCCACCACATTCGCCTTTCCCGGGTGATAACGTAACTCACAGTCGTAGTCACTTAACAGCTCTAACCATCTACGTTGTCTCATGTTCAACTCTTTCTGATCTAGAATATGTTGCAAACTCTTATGATCAGTGAACACAACGCACTTCGTGCCGTAAAGGTAATGTCTCCACATCTTGAGAGCGAACACCACAGCTCCCAATTCCAAATCATGTGTCGTGTAGTTCTTCTCATGGATTTTGAGTTGGCGGGATGCATAAGCTATGACTTTCTCCTTCTGCATCAACACTGCGCCTAATCCCTTGTGAGAAGCATCACAATATACTACGAAGTTTTCACTTCCTTCGGGCAATGCCAAAATCGGTGCACTACACAACTTTTGCTTCAATGTCTGGAAAGCAGTTTCCTCCTTTTCACCCCAATTGAACTTTACACTTTTCTGAGTCAGCTTCGTCATAGGCTTGGAAATCTTGGAGAAACCTTCGATAAATCGTCGGTAGTAACCGGCAAGACCTAGAAATTGGCGAATTTATGTTGGGGTCTTGGGTGATTCCCAATCCTTGATTGACTCAATCTTCGCAGGATCAACGTGAATGCCTTCACTATCAATCACGTGTCCAAGAAATTATACCTTCGACAGCCAAAAGTCGCACTTTGAGAACTTGGCGTACAATTCTTCCTTCTTGAGCAACTCCAAAATTAGTCTAAGATGTGCATCATGTTCTTCCTTGGTCTTCGAGTAGATCAAGATATCATCGATGAACACGATCACAAATTTATCTAAGTATGGTCTGCATACTCGGTTCATCAAATCCATGAACACTGCCGGCGCGTTAGACAACCCGAAAGGCATCACTTGAAACTCATAGTGACCATAGCGGGTCCTAAACGCTATCTTTGGGATATCCTCGTCACAAACTCTGAGTTGGTGATAACCAGACCTCAAGTCGACCTTCGAGTACACACTTGATCTTTGTAACTGATCAAACAAGTTGTCGATTCTCGGGAGTGGGTATCGATTCTTTACAGTAAGCTTGTTAAGTTCATGATAGTCGATACACATCCGAAAAGAGCCGTATTTCTTTTTTACAAACAAAACCGGAGCTCCCCAGGATGAGGAACTTGGTCTTATAAATCCTTTGTCAGAAAGTTCTTGTAGTTGAGTGGACAATTCTTCCATTTCCGACGGTGCTAATCTATACGGGGTTCGAGCTACAGGTGCTGCACCTGGGACTAAGTTGATTTAGAATTCAACTTGTCGTGTCGGTGGTAATCCAGGTAAGTCTTTAGGAAAGACTTCCAGAAAGTCCCGTACAGTTAGCACGTCTTCGAGTCGCTTCTCCTTCGACTTGTCTTTGTTTTCTTTCACCATAACATGTGCCAGAAATAATTGACAACCTTTCTCCATACAATTCTGGGCCTTTTCACATGATATAATGCTCAACGTTGATTTCTTCTCCTTGTCACTTTTGTCTCCTTGAACGATCATAATTTCGTTTCCATAAGGAATATGCACTATCTTTTCGTCACAGACAATCATTGCATGATTCTTTACTAACCAATCCATGCTGATAATAACGTCGAAACTACCCAAATCTATGGGCATCAGGTCGATATTAAATGGATGTCCTAACAATCCTAATGTACAGCCTCTAAGCACAGTGTTGGTTTCTGAAGTCCTTCCGTCAGCTAGCACGACAACGTAACTAACGTCTAAGGCATAGAGTGTGATATCTAGCAATGCACTAAAAGTATTTGATAAGAAACTTCTATCGGCGCCCGAATCAAATAACATATAAGCATGATGATCGTTGAGAAGGAACGTACCCGTGACAGTGTTGGAACCCGGGTTTGCGTCACCTCCTCTTAGGACATATGCTTTGCCTTTTGCATCAGGAACTCTTGCTTTGTTCTCATGGTTTTGGTTCTTGACTTTGGGACAATCCTTCCGGTAATGTCCTTGTGCTCCATACTCAAAACATGTAATAACCCTCTGATTTGGCCCTAGAGTTCCTTGAGTAGGTATAGTCACAACAGATCTGCAATCCATGGCCAGATGTCCAATGCTCTTACAGTTATGACACTTAGCAGTACACTGTCCTTCGTGGTGTAGCTTACACTTATTACAGAAAGGAAGTGTTTCTTCATAACCATTCTTCTCGTTGTTACCAGCCATATAGGCTCTAGCAACATTTTGACCTCTAGTAGTCTATCGTTTGTGTAGTGGTTGTTGCCCACGGTTGTTTCCATAGTTGTTGTTCAATCTCCTCTTGTTCTTTGCATTTCTTACAACACAACACTTCAACTTTTAATCCATCAAGTTGTTGGCAATTCGAACAGCATCTTGTAGTCTTGTGGGTTCTGCAGCAGCAATCACATTTCCTTGTATGTACAGGAAGAACCTCCAATTAACTTCTCCACACCGACCCTCCTCCTCGGGAACCATTTTGATGCACATCATGGTGAGTTTCCTGAACCACTGATGTAACTAGCGATGACATTGTTTTTCACCGACAGATTCCAAACCTCGTTTCCATCCTTTTGGATCTCAGTTCACGGCAAATACACTATCAGTCATACATTTCATCAGCTCTCATCATGACAAAGCGTATGCAGCATCAGCTCTATGGACCCTCTTGTGAGAGTACTCCATACCAGGTTAGTGGCAACTGCGAGCAACGTAACAAGTTGCATACTCAAGTAGATATTTCTCCGGACAGGTGCCTGATGTGAAACACAGTCTCCATCTTCTCACTCCACCTTATCAGCACAACCACATTCCTTCAGTTCCTATAAACTCGTTAGGTTGAATACACATCATGAAATCACTAGGTAAGTACATTCACGAGCAACCAACCTACCGCCTCTTCCATTCACATTGGGGTTCTCATTTCTGTCACCGTTGTCACCTCCATGGTTTCCATTTCCATCTCCATTTCCATTACCATTTCCATTGTCATCACCATTACCATTTCCATTACCATTTCCATTGTCACCACCATTACCATTTCCATTACCATTTCCATTACCATTTCCATTGTCATCACCATTACCATTTCCATTACCATTTCCATTGTCATCACCATTACCATTTCCATTACCATTTCCATTGTTGTTCCCAAGTTCAAGATTTCGGTTAACTTGATGAGCTTCTAGAGCTGCGTTCACACGTTGATTGATCATTTCTTCAATTGCGGCGTGGGTCATTCCAGAACGAGTGTTTGTCATTGTTCTACATCACAAGACACAACCCATAGTGAGATTTTTGAAACGAATATACAACATCGCAAATAATAATTTAATGCATGCCATGAAGTAAATTTAATTGTAACACGTTTGCCAAGAAAATAAATAACAATATAGATAATAAGCGAGAGAATCCAAAACAAGCTTCTCATTTCATAAATAAAAGCATAATCGCTACAACCCCCAAATCCAAATAGGTTCGATGATCAACAATATATTTACTGCTAATGACTAGACCTAAACATATAGGCCTAATAGTCCTACACGATCAGGGTACAAAGCTAAGACAAGGACGAAAGCCGAAACGCCTCCCCCAGATACATCTCGCAACCACCTAAGTCACCCACGGAGCATCATCAACAACGATCTACGAATCTGACAAACTCCCTCCTGTGAAAGGTAACAAATGAAAGACAAGCGACTCCATGATCCCTCTCAAGCAATATCCAACATATCACGAACTTGAGGTTCTCACCAACTCAAACTATAGATCCCTCAGCCCATCCCTAGCCCTAACTCCACTAGCTATCGACTATCACCTCCCAACCGTCCCTGAGCATATCAATCCCAACAATCCTAATCAACACGAACCTCAACATTGATGATAAAAGTCACGCACACCAGCCCAAAGTAATCATCACTCAAGTCAACTGGCGTATCCTCGACTGTCCTAACAATGCCATCCCTAGTGTCAGGTAAGTCAGGCGAATCCTCTCCAGCTGGCTCTACAATCTCCTCCTCAACTAACGGTGCAGTCATAGGGTCGATACCTGCCTCAGTCGTATCTCTAGTGCTGGCGTCAGCCTCATACTCCTCTGTGTCATCCGTGGCATCCCTATGGTCAATCCCAACACGATCTCCAACCTCATCCCTATCACCAATACCTAATCCCATATCAACCCCAGTCTCTGTAAGATCAACCTCGGCGTCCTCCTCTAAGCTAGCCCAGAAGAATATGAATCTCAGAACCTCTTTCGAGGGGTAAGTGATCAGCAAACGGTTAGGAGCTAATGATCCGTAACTGGCAGGATCAATGATACTGAATCAACCGGTGATCTACATCTCTTACAGAAGTCCAGTCCCATGCAAATGTGATGATTATGGCATGGGTCTCTCCTGAGAATCTCCTGAATGGAGACTCTGATGTAGTCGACATGTGTCCGGTGGATACAAATATAGAATAGCGGAGGCAATCAACACCAACAGCAGGTATGCCTCATACGTCGTGGTGCTCTCCTCGAGGTAACGTAATCTAAGTGATTACATCTTCAGTCGAAGAATCCCGTAATGAGCCTGATCTGACTCATCCAAACCCAAAGGAATGAAACTGGCGAAGAATCCTGAAGAAGAACAGTAAGTAGATAGTGATGATCAGGAGAGCGAGGTGAGCATGTCCTGCGATGCTAATCTGCGACTGCAAAGGCTAACTCTCGTTTACCATGCATCAACAACTTACGCGGCCCTTGAGATGGGTGCGGTAAGGTCCGACCAAAAGGAATAGCCCCCCCGGTCGGATAACAGTCGCTGATTCGTACGACGAATCCGTCGGGGCAGTAACAAGAGCAATAGGTAACCTCATGAGATGAATGATGGACGTGCTGGTACCCTGCTACCTCCAACAAGCAACGGTAGCAACATAAGGGATCCTGCGATGGTGGTAATTCCATCAGAAGAATCAGATGCCACAGAAGACAAATCGGTGCATATGAATGCGGTGTAAATAGCTGGTGTCGGAATGTGCTCTGTTGAAGTCATCTCAACTGGTGAATCTAAATCGGAAACCCTTATAAGGGAGCCAAGCACACAATCCATGGGTGAAGCGACAAGAGTCGTCACAACCACAATGAGCTCAGATAAAATAACAGTAGCAAAAGTAGAAGTCCTGGAGCAACCACTGAAAGTAGAAAGGAATAACAGTGCATAGATATCAAACCAAACAAGAATAACCCGAAGGCGGTGATCCCACACTTCATCCGAAGAATCAGAAGAAATAATGATAGCTATATTCTTCCATAATCTGCACAATGCAAAAGTTTATATAAATCTCCTTTATAGAACCTATGCGAAGGCATAAAGAAACTGCAAAAATGAAATGGCAAGAGGTTAAATATGCAATATGTAAACTCTTATGTATATATAATAGTATATTCCATTATATATATAAATATATATCATAAGCAGCAAGGATAGACAGACAAGTAACACAAAATAGAGGCCACATATGATCACATACTGGTTATAGCCCAGACCTAGAGTAAATACTACCTGTTCTTTTATAACCCTTGGCTCAGGGGTGTACCAATCATTCACACCACAAACTGGGCCTATGACCGGAATACGTTCCGAGGCGTGACGTTCATAACAATCCGATCACAAAGGCAATAAGAACGACCACTAATCATGAGACGATTGAAAAAAAAGTTACTCGTTGGCATAAAAACAAATAGAATATAATAGTTTTTACAGCCCATAATTATAAAGTTAAAGTAGCGCGACAGCATACAGAGTTTGATAAAAACAACGAGTAAATAATAGATAAGTCAATGAAAATGGCGAAGTCACATACACATAGACTCCTACATAAAGCATCAAGAAAAAAAAAAAAAAAAAAAAAATCAATCCAACTAAGCACCTTAGAACAAATGTTTAAAACGTCAACATATTGTTGGTGAATCATTGGGTTTTAAAGTTTGTACACCAGAGGGACCCAAAATTTCAAAACGTAAGTGACTACTATAACGATTACAGCATCTCAAAAAAAACAAGTCGATTTCTTATGGTTGCACTAAGCAAATGACCCGAAGCTGAATTAAGTCAACAGGGCCATGTTACAATCATTGTTGCAAAGTATTACCTGCCCTAGAGCTGTGTCCCAAACCAAAGACAACCAAACGTAAAATCGTACATGACATATACCGATTTGATTTCATCGACGACAGAAACAAGTAAGTGCATGGCTTAACCCTATAAGTGATAATTAGGCCTAATAGATCTATTCATTCACAGATCGCAGCTCCCTCAACCGATCCTGCATCCGTCGAGAAACTAACAGTTCAGATAAGTTGGTGGCAGTAGTAGGTTATTTAAGATACTTAGGCAACACAATCACAATAAAACTCACGTAAAGAAGCACTTGAGTTATCCAATTCATAAAAGCAAACAATGTAGTTACTCACCCCAATAGTATAAACGTTGAAAATCATTAAAAATGTGGGGCTATAACTCACCTTATCAAGGGGTACGCGATAGTCACAACATATATGAAGATAAAAAGAGGTCTATGCCGCGACCAAAGATAAGTACGGTATCTAAGCCATTTATCAGAAGAAGCAAGTAAAGCATCCATGTTTATCATTTAAATATCCAAGTGTGTTTGGCGTTGGTAGTAATCAAAAGACGCTTGAAACTTTCTACGTCTTAGTTAAATTTCCGACACTATGGTGAAAAATTACTATTTTTAGAAACTTTCCCTTTTTAGAAACTTTTTAGTTTTCAAAACGTTAATAGCGCTCCTATATCTTAAGTTTCCATAGTTTACAAATCGCATAACAAATTCAAAATCGTCACACCTTATGTTTAAAATCGCCTAAAAAATGTCCTATTACCGTATTATATTTATTAATATCCTACTTTTTAATTAAGTTCGGCATCTAATAATCTTTCATGACGATTTCTAGTTGGGTTCTAACTAATTTACCTATGATATTTCTATATGTTTATCGCACTGTATTTAAAACATTCAAAATCGTCCCCGAAAGTGTCCGTAACCCTCTTTATAAACCCATCACCCACTTTATTTAGTGTTTCCTTAAAGAACCCATTTTTTTCCGATTTGTGGTAAAAATGTCTCTCGTTATTGACTTTTAGGCTTAGCAGGTAGCCACATATAGTAAACATCTTGCATTTCGGACAACTTCGTGTTTTATACTTTGGTCCCGCCGATTCGGACCCTGAAGGGCTCCGAATCGCCCGTTTTTAAGCTGCAGAACTGGTCTTTGTATTTCCCAATTTCGCCGAAAAATGTTACAAGTTTCATTTGGGTCCAACTTGGCCTGTTAGAGTCCGTATTTTAAAGTGTGATTATATGAAAACATTATACTATTCGAACGAGAACTCTTCGAAAACTACTTTTACAACTAAAAAAAACATTTTTAAGTCGCTCAAAAACCACCTCAAAACAAAAATCGGAGCAGCAAGAATAGTTTGCCGAAAAGATACTCAGAAATCAACGTCAACTCGGATAAAAGTGTCCGTAGTCTAGTTCTACCTTTATTTACCACTAATCCACCACAAAACTAACCTTAAACCACCCTAATATCTATTGTTGCAACTCTCATCCACTCTCAATCTCACCAAGAACATATTCTAAAACATAAACATAAGCCTTTTGCCAAAACATTCAACAGAATTTTAAAGATGAACACAGATAATTTGTAGTTTACTTTTGTAAAAACATCACAAACACATGGATCATTAGGTATGAAACAAAGATCCTATAACAAGATTTCATAATAACATCAAAATAGAACAGATGGGCAAGAAAAATACTCAAAAAAGAAAGTAAAGTAAAAGACTTAAGACACAAGATCTTGCAAAAAACCCTCTTATTGAACTTGAAACCCTAGGTTTTAATGATTATTGAAAAATCTTGAAAAATAACCAAACAACACTTTGGATCTACCATAGATATAAGCTAGAAAGAAGTTAGAACACAATGGAAACTTAGAAAAAAATCAAAAGTTATGGAAGGTTTAAGTTGGGTGAGTTGTGCCGTGAGATGGGGAGCAAGGGGAGGGAGAAAAGTTTTTGTAGAGCTTGTAAATGGAAGTATAACCCATAAGTAGAGGATATGGTGATTGGTTATATAGTGAGAAGAGCAAGGGATCTATAAGGATCAAGTGTGCAAAAGGACCAACCACAACACCAAGAGTGTGTGTTTTGGGTGGTTCGGGGCCAATATTGGCTCACAAGGCCATATGGGTTGATAATTTTTTCTAGCTAAAATTTAAATGATATAGATATGGTTCAAAGTTTACTAATCAAGTGTGTAAGAGTATGTAAGCATTCGTTAGCAAACACATGGTTTTCGCAAACTAGGAAGTGTGCAAGAGAAAGACCCATTCATAGAGTCCTATTCATCCTACACCATGCACACAAGGTGTGGGAACATTCAAAATAAGATGCATTTCTTTAATTTAAGACCAAGTATACTGTTGTTGTAGTTTAGGTGGCGCTCACATTTTGGCTAGGAAAAAAAGAGATGAATTGAAATTTTTATTAGTATGTGACACTACAGAATTACGATAAACATGATTTACACGAAAAGATTCTTTAGTTTCTCGGGGTTCCGAATGTGTTAAAAACGCAATTTACAGAAAATCTTTGAAAATTAATAGCGGAAGTGATAAAAATCATTGAAACACTCAGGAAAGCTAATATATCACATTAATGGCCTAAAATAGATATATAACCGATGCCGGAACGCGACCGGATAGACGATTCTCCAGTTTTAACGCAGTTTAATCCTTTGTAAATTGCCAAATTTAAACCTTAACAAATAAAATTTAAAGAAGCATGACCGAGTGAGTCGGAAAACTTAACCGGGAAAATTACGGGGTGTGACAGATCTATCATGTTTAGTGTCTGCCTTTGTGCTCCTCGCTTCCAAGAGGCATCCAAACCTCTCACCTAGAAAGCGGTATTAAACGTATCTTTCGATACATTAAAGGCACTAGACTGCAGCACTTAGGATTATGTGTATCCTAAAGGGACCATGGCATAAGAAACCGAGTAAATGCCGACCCTGGAACATGCGGGAGATTATGTTGGACCGAAATGAGCACTAGCGTAAATTGAACGTTCGAGGTATGTTATGTTTGACATCTTGTTTCCGAAGAAACAAACCCTCATGATATATCCACTACCAGAAGTCCGAATACGTAAGCGCCGGAAATGGCTGTCAACAAGCATTATGGATGAAACAAGCTCACATCGACTACGACAAACGACTCGACTGCGTTCCCTATCATTTGCGAGCAATAAAGCGCATTGACATGAAAGCAAAAAACCCGTGCAAACATCTCTCTCCAGTATAACCAAACACATCGAAATTCGTACACCACTTCCTCCTGTGATAATGTTACAAAAAGAGACACATAACTATGCGAAAAAGTACCGTTCGTCGACCAACATTAGCCGACATTCTCACTAAACCCCTTAAACGATGAATCTTTAGAACATCTAGGTCTTGGTTTAGGAATCGCTGGAACACATTTCCATAAATCATATTAAGTTACGCATCTCTTTCTTCTGTCTTCAATACTAGTCTGGTTACATTTCCGTGTCGTGACAACGTTAAATACATTCATCAGAAGTACTTAAAACTACATTTAAATTGCGAAAAGCAAGTTAAATTGTCACTCCATCCTAGTCAAATTTTTGTCAAAGACAAAGTTCAGAAATCGCTTCCTGCGGGTGTGACCCCCCTTATCTATATATGGACCGCCGCCCAGGAGATAGAAGACCTGCCATTAGAGAAAACAAAATATGTACAACCTGAAACCAAAAATTTTCAAACACAAAAACAAACACCCCCTAACCAGCGGCATTGACTAACATAACCCCAAATCCTCCAAAAACATCAAAATCGACCATTAAAACTCAAATTGAAGAAAGATCAAATCAACATCAATAATCATTCCTAACATCTCTAAGATCATCAATTGTAAGTCATTTCAACTATTTCTTTCATTTTGAGTCTAGGGTTCATGATGAACACCAAAAATTTAAATAGATTTATACATTTTTATTTTCAAATTTAGTTCAATTAAAAAAACCACTAGGATACAATGTATAACTAAAATGCTTCCCGGTCTAGATATAGATTGCAAACATTGATAGGTTTGGTCCAAAAAATTATTTCATTTTAAACCAAAACCCCCAATTTCATTTAACAAATTACTCACGTTAGGACACAATAAAATTGTGTTTTGCATTGTTAGATACAACCCAAAAACATTTTCAAACCATGCATAATGACTCACAACAAAATTTTGAGATGCATAATTCATGATGTATTCGTTTGAACTTGATTTGTTGAGCAAAATCAAACTAAAGAGCGTTGGAATTAACTCTTAGATAATTATATTTAGGTCGAGTAATTATGATTGCAGTTTTAACATTTAAACATAAATAAAAGAATTAAATATACTTAATAGAGAAATAAAGAAAATCCCCAATTAACCCTTGTTACAATTCCCACTCACAAAGATATATATATATAGTAATATAATAAATAGTATATATATAGATATATAATTATATATATATATATATATATATATATATATATACTATATATAATACGAATATTAATCCGGTGCAAATGATTATCACCTGGTCGTTTCCCCAACGCAAGTGTGAAATTAGAAACTCGTTTAAGTCCGGGTTAGATTTGAATAAGAAAATAGATTATTTGATAACTTAATGCTACTTGAATAAAAAAAAACAATCAATTAATAACAATAAAGCACTTAAAACAAATTACGAATAAACAAGTTAAAGACGCAACACTTAAGCAAGTAAGACTAAATTTTAACCCCTAAAATGAAACTAAAATTCTAAACCAAAGATAGACAAAAGAAAATTTTAGGAAAAAAGAAAAACAGCTCCTTTTTTGATAATTTTGAAATTAAATATGAAATTAAAAACTATTTTAATCTATTAAATCCTATAAAATAGCAAATTAAGTACTAAAAATTTGGGAAAATGATTTTTAACTTAGAAAATCTAAATATTTATAAAAGGCAAAGAAAACTATTTTTATTAATAAAATCCTATTTTAAAAATTTAAAAACAGCTACAAAAATGCTATTTAAGATCATAAAAAGTTTAAAAATGATTTACTGGATGTAAACCTAAGCAATTTTTTTATAAAACATAAAAACTATTTTTTTGTATTTTTCTGAACTTTATCTATTTTTTAATTAATTTTATAAGAATTTTAACTTTCGAAATTGATTAAAAATAAAATAAAAGCTGGAAAAAATCTATAAAATTCGGGAAAATCTTATACACACTAGCAGGAACAAACAAAAAAAATAAGAAAAACCAAAATTGCAATAACCGAATAAGCCCTCAAAAGAGCTTTATAATGCTACGGCTTATTAGTAGGAATAAGGGAAATCAAAACATGTACTAGTATTAAAATAGTGGGGAAGTACTACAGGAATGAGCTATTGAAGCAAATGGTTACACCACCGTAGAAAATTGGTGCTTATAACTGAGAGGTCGAGGTTCGAGATGTGGGGCAACCCATTTTTGCTATTTTTTATACTTTTTTACTTTTGATAAAAATTAGAATACTAAGACTTAAAAGGACACATAAAATAAGCTAGTTTTAATAAAAGGGACTTAACTAAAACTAAGTAATAAGCTCTAAAACAACTTATAAAGCTGTTGTAACAGTAAATTATGGGTTTGGGCTATGGTTTTACTAAAACATCTCTAAACAACTCCAAATTAAGCTCAAATCTAAAAAGGAAAAGTGTTCTAAAAAGCTTATAAGTTGCTTAATCTAAAAATGAAAAGAAAATAGAGCTTAAAACACATTAAAGCAACTGAAAATGATGAGTGAAAATGCTAAACTTGGTAGAGACACTTGACTGCAACGAAAATCTATATCACTAAAAAAGCTGCTTGTTCGAACCAATCTAGTTCGGTCCTCAATAAATTGCTAGTTCGAACCTCACAGGATTTCACTCGTTCGAACTTTGATAGAAGTTCACTCAATCGAACCACTCTTGTTCGATCCACAAGGGAAAATACTAGTTCGATCCAAGCGAAAATCCCTCGTTCGATCCTAAAAGGAATAAACCTCGTTCGATGGAGTCACTAATAGCCCGATCTTGTCGTCCTTGCGTTTTTCGTAGCCACGCACGAAATAACCAATTCGAACCACGACAAAAAGCGTATAGACCAAGAAACCAAATCGAACTACTTTGCTAAATAAAAAAAACGAAACCACTAAACAAACAAAAAAAAATACAAACACGAAACTACCACTAAAACTAACAAAAACGAAACCCACCCGTGGCGAATGATACCAAATGTTATCCCAAAAGCTTAATCCATTTCACAATAATAAGCTATACCAATAAGCAAAATAGTAGAAGGATAGAAAGAAAAGTTGGAAGATTTATTAGAGAGAAAACTAGAGATGGAAGATTACACACACACACACAAGTGAATGAAATGGTAACCAACACCCTCTCCATGTGTGGAGAGGGTCCTTTTATACCCTTGAGCCATAAGTGGCTTGTGGGCTTTTCTACTTGGGTCGGGCTTGGCTAAACTTGGGCTTTGAGCCCGCAACACGGACAATATTAGATTACAAACCAAGCCCGTTGAACCCGACTAGCCTATTACTTAACAAGACTAATTACGACTAATAAGACCGATAACATTCTTGTTCGACTTATATAAAATTAAGGCTAACAGTAAGCAACGTGTAAACGATTTTCTCCACCTAAAGGGAGCTTGTTGACATAGTGAAATCTCGAGTGGAGTACTCAAGGAGTGGAGTAGGAACGAAGAGGTGCTTCGTAGCCGAACCACTATAAATCTTAGTGTCTTAGTTTGATCGTTTCTTTCTCTATCTCTCTATATTATTATTGTTTACTTAGTTCATTACATTAGATAGTTTAATTGTGATTCATATTGTTGATTGATTGATATACAACTCGAATCAAACAATTTTTTAAGCAAAGTTTTAAAACGGACAATTAACCAGTAAACTATTCAACCCCCCCTTCTAGTTTCCTACAGTACGAAACGTGCGAAAACGTGCGAAAACGTAGAAAAACGTAATAAAAATATAGAAAAACCTGCGAAAACGTATAAGACGTATGACAACATGCGAAAACAAACGAAAACGAACTAAAACGTAGAAAAACGTGCGAAAACGTACGAAAACGAACGAAAATGTACGAAAACGAACGAAAGCAATGGAAAATGTAGAAAAACGTGCCAAAACGTAGAAAAACTTTCGAAAACGTATAAAACGTACGAAAACATTCAAAAACGTATAAAAAGGCGCGAAAACGTGCAAAAACGATCGAAATCGAACGAAAACGAACTAAAACGTAGATAAAATGTGAGAAAACCTACGAAACGTGCGAAAACGTACTTATAGGCATGTTCCTCAACCGGAACACCTTCATCACTAGGTTCATCAACCAATCTGAGTGGACTTTTAGGCTTGCGCCTTTTTCCTACTAGTTTACCCTTTGATCGTTTTGCTAGTGAGGGTTCATCAGGAGTTTCCTTAACCAGTTTTTGTTTCTTTTCTGGAACAACTTTTGATGGTTGAGTGGGTGCTGGTTTAGTTTTGGGTGTTAGAGTAGAGGTGGGTTTGGTAGCCTTGTCACCAGCGGGTTTTTTGACCTTAGCTGCCTTGGGTTTAGTAACCTTGGTAGCTTTAGGAGACTCTGTTGCTGCTTCTTCCTCTTCTACCTTATTATGTTATTCATCCAGATAACGTTAATACTTAGCAACATGCTCTAGGTATCCACTGAAGTAGGGTGCTCCTTTAATCTCATCAGTGAGAAGAGCATCAGGTATTGGCATACCAAATATTTCGTACCTTCCTTTTCTCAAATACCTGAGGGTGTTCAGAAATTTTCCTATGTGAGTATTGATAAGTGCGAATATCAGTTCTTGGTGTATGTGTGCTTGTTTTTAGTGAGTGTGATGATTTAATTTGGTGAACCTAACACTTGGGATAAGCAGATGAACGGTCTTCTTCTTTCCGCGTAAAGCTGTATCTAGATTCTTCCTATCTGTGAGAAAGGTTTGTATGGATTAAACAAACTCTTCCCAAAATCCTTGTGCATTAGTCAATGTTGAGTATGAATGATACCCAAAGGATTGAAGCACAGGATGTCTTGGTTAGTTTCTCATATAGTTAGTTTGGATTTATCCAAGTTAACTAAGCTTTAACAGGCTAGAAGATTTGTTCATTGGGACTTCACAACAGACATTGCAGACACGTTCCTGAGTGTACTGGGGTATCCCAAAGTGTTGACATATTCGAGAACCGTATCACTCGAAGGTATAGCCACAAAAGGATTGTCATCGTTGGTTAGAGTGATATCGAGTGCATCTCTGAGAATATCTTTGTGGAGATTGAACCATTGCTCATCCAACTGACAGATGTACAACCCAGTAGATGAATTAAAGCACATGGTGTCACAAAACTGCTGAATATAGATAGCAGGAATCATAGAGGACGTCGTGAAGGCCCTGAAGAAATTTGTGTTTTTCAGTAAGGCCACAGCAATCGGGAAGATAGGATTCCTCTGAGACTTCTGTACATCAAGTACGCAGTTTCTCTTGCCGATGGGCATCCATTTGCTTGACGGAAAAATTTGATCATCCGTCCTGGTTAGTGGTGCGATAGCAGGGGCTTGTTCAGCAGGAACATCATTCGCAGGCATGTTCATGTCAGCCATAGTATTTGCACAAGTAGATCCAACAGCAGGACATACATACAGATTTATGATGTTAGTTGGGAGTAATTGCTCAAAGGGAAGTTAACCTTGGAATGAGTTGACCCAAAGATATTTGACAAATTACATAACTAGCTGCAGACAACTCGCTGAAATATTTTACTACAAGTACTTAACTCGCTACCAAAATAGAAAATTTGAAATAGAGGGTTAAATATTATAATAAAATAACATCTTCTTTAACTCGCTAAAGGATAGCGAGTTGCTTGTACTCAATTAAATAAGAGATGAAATTCAACTTGCTAATGATAACTCGCTATGAATATTCTTATTAAAAAAACTAACTCGCTAATAAATTTGAAAATTTTGAAATAGCGAGTTAAATATTTAAATAAACATAAAAATCTTCATCAACTCGCTACAGGTTAGCGAGTTGCCGGTTCATGATAAAATAAAATAATAAAGTAATATACAACTTGATAGAGGCAACACACAACTCGCAACATGCAAGGCTATCAACTCGCTACCAAGAGACTACACCTAACTCGCTACTAAGCACACATAGAACTCGCTAAAACCTAAATTCACTTATACGAGCAAACATGATCCTGAAACCACATCATTAAAACTAAGGCAACATAACCGAGCATTTTGCAACATTCATTATCAACAAACAACAACAAACACCTACATTTTGACCATAAAAGGTCAAACTTTATCATGAAAATCATCAAGACCTCAAATAATGAAAGGGGATTCAATTTAGACATGAATGAGGCATCATATATACTTTCTAAACACATCCCATCAATTAAATCATCAAACCAAACACAAACAAAATTTTAGATGATAAACTAAATCGAAATCATTGATTTAGAGCGATTTAATGTGATTAAGGCTACAATGTTTTAGATTAATGATGTTTACACTATATAGAACATAAGCCAAAAGGTACCTTGGCACAAGAAGTCACAGAAATAACGAATCAAACAAGCTTCAATGTAGCGAGTTGCGAGAGATGATTTAGAAAGAAAAGTTTGACTGAATTTTGCAAGGTTTGACCAACAGTAATTCGCTAGCTCTTTTTATACCTTTTAAGATTCACATATTGGCAGTTTTGGTCCCTACACTTTCAAAGTCCATTACTTTGAGGTTTAATGTATTAATAAGGTTAGGACAAGTTTCAGAATAGGCACAAATGGTCCTTATAGTTATACAAGCCTAGGAAACATTTAGCAAATATCACATAAGTCCCTAAACACACAAGTTATTGACAAATTTGGCCCTTTGAGTTAAAATAAATTTAACTCCTCTTCAAAATGTAACCGCGTTAAATACAAAGACCTTTTATCAATTAATTATTTGATGAATTAAAATGCCCGTTAGATGTCATAAATTTGAAAACACTTTCCCCCTCAATCAATGACCCGTTTTCTATTTAAAGAGTTGTAGTCGTTGATTGAGTGTCAAATTTTGAAAAAAATTCAAGTCCGATTGATTTTCAAACAACATTTTCCACCGTGGGTGACACAAATAATTTTCTAAAAAATCATAGACGAAAAATCATTTGGTTAAAGAAAGAAGATTTCTCTTCTATATCAAGAAATAATACACTGAAACGTACATTAAGTAGGAATTGCATGGATATCAAGTAACCCATGCCTGAGAGAAATTAATCACCCGTTGTCAGGAACAACCGTCTTTTTGGCGACATGCGTTCTTCAATTTGAAAAGCGGGCTGCAGTCTGCAAGCCATAAAGACATGTTTTGGAAAGTTTGAACTTCCGTTCGAGCTTCATTTAAAGACATGTGTCATTATTGAATGACATTTCTAGGTCTGTAAATGTTATCGATAAACAAAAGACATGTCTTGAAAAACTATTTTTGGTATTTTCTATTTTCTGATTTTTTATGGTTTTGTAGGTTTTATATTTTTGTATTTTCTTTTTGTTTTTTTTAATATGTACATATTTACATAGGATATAGGAAGTCCATCCTTTACTCCTCTTCTTCTTCCTGAAGACGTTTAAAAGTTTCCAGAGACATACTCTTCATACCATGTCACGGGAGTAGAAATTCAAACCGCTATCTTGGTAATGTTTTGGTGAATATGTCCGCGAGCTGATAATCCATCATCACGAAGTACAATTCAACCACGCCCTTCTCAACTTGCTCTCGAATAAAATGGTGTCGTATGTCAATGTGCTTAGACCTGGAGTGCTGGACATTATTACAGCAGAGAGCAATGGCACTGCGATTATCATAATATAGGGGAATTTTATTAAAGGCAAAGTCGTAGTCTAAAAACTGTGACCTCATCCAAAGTATCTGAGCACAACATCCAGAAATGGCAATGTATTCAGCCTATGTGGTTGAAATTGCAGTGCTCTTCTGTTTCTTTCATGACCAGCTGACTAATTTATCCACAAGGAACTGAGCACTTCCTGACGTACTTCTTCTTGTGTCTTGACAACCTGCATGGTCCGCATCTGCATAGGTCATTAGTGCCATAGCGGTGTCTTTCGGATACCAAAGTCCCCAATTAATGGTTCCTTTGAGATACCAAAAGACTCGTTTAAGTGCTTTAAGGTGCTTTTTGGTAAGCGATGCCTGATACCTAGCACACATGCATACAGCGGATATACGGTCAGGTCTGCTGGCTGTGAGGTACATTAGGGAGCCAACCATACTACAAAATCGAGTCTGGTCAACTGGAGTCCCTAAGGGGTCCTCATCCAGTTTAAGTCGATCCACCATGGGTGTATCAACAAGATCACACGAATCCATCCCAAATTTCATTAATATTTCTAGAGCAAATTTTGATTGATTAATAAAAATGCCTCTGGGATTTTGAGAAACTTGTAAACCTAGGAAAAAAGACATTTGTACCATCATTGACATTTGAAATTTAGAACTTATCTCATTCGAAAATATGTCACACGCTTTAGGGTCGGTCGAGGCAAATATGATATCATCTACATATATTTGAACAAGAAGAATATGTTTGCCTGTTTTCTGAGTGAATAGTGTCAGATCAACTGCACCTTTGGAAAATTTGTTGTCCAGAAGAAATCGTAACAAGGTGTCATACCATGCCTGAGGAGCTTGCTTTAAACCATACAAAGCCTTCTTCAGACGATAAACATGTGTCGGATGGTCTGGATCAACAAACCCCCTGGTTGACAAACATAGACTTCTTCCTTCAATTCGCCATTAAGAAATGTTGTCCTGACATCCATTTGATGGATGGTCATGTTTTTACTGGCTGCATTGGCGATGAAGATTCTTATAGCCTCGATGCGTGCAACTGGTGCAAAGGATTCCTCGAAATCAATGCCTTCCTCTTGTCGATATCCCTTGGCCACCAACCATGCCTTGTTTTTCAAAACATCACCGTACTCATCAATCTTAACTTTGTAAATCAACTTGAAAGCAATCATCATGACACATTCTGGTTGAGGTACTAATTCTCATACTTGAAGTCGATCAAATTCATGAATCTCATCTTGCATGGCTTGAAACCAGCAATCTACAGTTTTTGCAGATTTAAAGTTCTTTGGTTTGACTTTTGACAGTATAGAGTTATACAAACACCACAAGGCATCGGTTACAAGTTGTTTTCTGGTGGATACCGGTCGAGATGGGTTACTAATGACGTTATCAAGTGGGTGATCCTTGCTCTATTTTCCAAGATAATGAAGTGTTTGAGTAACATAGGTTGATTCTACTGAACTAACATCCCCAGATGATGATGCTTCAGAAGTAGGTTCTGGAGCAAATATGTTTATAAAGGGATCGTTGTCAACAGGAGTAAACATATTTTCTTCCACAAGAGTAGATTCAGCTGTAACACCTTGATGTATACTTGGAGATTGTAATGCCGAAGATGACGGTGAATGACTTGGAGAAGGTGCATCTTGATCAATGGTAGTAGATGAAGGTGTACCAGCTGAATTGACTGGAACTGAATACTGCTGGGTGCAGGGAGAAAAACTTGTCTTTCAACACGATGATGTTTGGCCCATTTATTCATTGAACAATGGTTAGAATAAAAATCACTAAGTTCCTTTCTATTTAGCTGGGGGGTACATAAAGTTCTGCAGGAACCGGGTGGGGGAGATATTTGTACTGATCCCTGAACTTATCTGTCCGGCATACAGAAACGTAGAGCGTTTGTCCTGTCTGGAGTTGCACAGGAGCCATTTGCTCAGTCAGCTCATCGAATTGAACGTGAATAGTTTCCATAATTCATCGGGTTCTTTTGTTGTAGATTATATACCCTTTCCTGCTAGGTGCATAACCAAGAATATTCCAATATCAGCTGTTAGATTTAATTTTTACCAATGATCGTCGCTGTCATTGTAGGGTTAACAAAGAGCACCAAAGACACGGAACAAGTAAGATCCAGGCTTCTTATCGCGAGCGCGCCATGTCAATGTGTTTTGTTATGAAGAGTGTTGAATGAGGGATCGGTTTTAGGTTAACAATCATAAGCCCTACGAGCTTCTTGCCATAGAAAGGACACCTGGAGCCAGTGGGAAAATATTCAACATTTTCCTGTAGCGCCTACTACAAGAGGTACGATTCTTTCTTTCTACAGAGCTCCGTAGCTTTATTGTGGTATCCTTGGGAACTGTATTTGGTGAAAAATGCCGACATTCATAAATGCATCAAATCTTTATTGATCAAATTCCCTGTTTCATTAATCGGTACAGATGTTATCTAATAGTTATGTTGAACCACGACTCTAATTTCTTCAGAAATTTAGATGACGGACCACTGGGTTTCATCTTTTTGATCTAAAAAACTTAACCCTAGTAAAACCGAGATAACATCAACGATACTAAGATGTATTTTTCCTTCCCATTAATTGTCTGCAACTTCGCATTCGGTCACATAAAATCCATATGGAAGGGTATTAAGAACTTCCCAAGTTAGGTGTTTTCGATAATTGGGTTTGTGGTATGTCCGTTGCTCTTTCCTAGTTGACATGCAGAGCAAAGATGATCTTTCTCAAACTTCAATCTAGGTAAACCTTTGACTAAGTTCTTTCTTGCAAGGTCATTGATGGTACAGAAATCATGTGGTGTTTAAACGACGATGCCATAACCATATTTGTTCATGGAGGCCTTAGACAACAAGGCAAATTGGGAGAGAGACTTCATCATGTCTTTAACTGAGATAGTGTACAAATTAGAACCGCAAGAACCCTTAATTAATTCAACACCATCCGTATCTCGAACATAACATGAATGTTTCCTGAATGCAACTTCCAGATCAGAGTTACAAAATTGTCCGACAGAGAACAGATTGTATCCTAGTCCTTCCACATAGTATACCCTGGAGATTACACTATCACCAATCACATAATCTCCATAACCCATAATAACACCAAAGTGGTCATTCCTGAGTCTAACTGTCCCGATGAACTTTTTCACTAAATTCTTGAGCCGTGAGCGATCCCCTGTCATAAATTTTTTCAGCGGACGCCTGAATCCAAAAACCAAAGACGATTTGTACGACCTAAGTTTGAAAACAAGCAATGTGCGGAGGGGTAAGTTTGGATTAGTTGGAAACCCCAATTTTGGATTGGGTTCCTGTGGTTAGCATAAGCAATAGCAACACACTCTTGGATTATTGAGCCTAATTTAAAGGTAACTAGTGCCCTCAAGTGAATGACCTTTCCCGTTGGCATCCCATTGATAACCTACAGAAGGAAGTATTTTGCCAATAGGTTTCGCAGGACTTGCTTAGGTTTCCAAACTTGCTAACTTTAAAACTCACAACATTTTAACACAAGAGGGAATGCATTACAGAGTGCAAATAAGTAACCACACACATATCATGATTTGCAGAAATTAAGCATTTGTTACATGTCTTGCAAGCAGCATGAGAATTCAAATTAATTATAGTACGCTTAGAGCTAATACTAGAATCAACACATTCATGGTTTTAAATTAGATTTATATTTGTCCTAGGAGGGAATGTTTCTTCTACATTCTTCTAGATGAACACTCTTAGCCGTAAGATCATATTTGTTCTTAGGTATGTGCTCCTAGGCAGTGATCCGCTAGCATCAGTGACAACTATTTACTCCTGTAGAAGGAGGCACAGGGACATTAGTCTTCTGAGTGTTCAGTTGCTCTACATGTTTGTGTTTGTTACTATTTGACGTTGCACATTGGACCTCAAAAGTGACTTGCTTTTTCTTAGTTAAAGGGGTATAAGCATGCTTTTTATCTCGGTTGATTGAATTCTTATCGGGATAGTTCCAATCACAAATTCTAAAGATCCTAGATATGTTTTTGTGTTGTAAAGTGCAGAGCATGATGCAAGTGAACATCTAACGGTCTTTTCAACTTTTGGCTTCCCTCTTAACTATCTCGCGAATATTTTTTCACACTTTCCTTAAGAGCTTAAGATAAATCCAGATGAACTTCCCATTATTCCGTATTGCGAGGTTGAATTAGGTTCAGAGTTACAAACAGACAGCTGGCAATAACTTTACCACGGTGCAAATAACACTATGTTTTTTAAACAAGGATTGAGTAGTGACCTACAGATTGCATTTTATTATGTAAATGGACTTTTAGATTCTCATTTGTTCAATTAACGAGAATGGCATTTTTTTTTCGAATTGCTTAGCAACGTCGGAGGATCTTAAGTAGAAATATGACAATGTCCTTTAAAGGGCTTGCATAATCTTATCCATTTTCTAAAAACCCTAAAAGAGTCATTAATTTCTTGAAGATGGTGACTTTTTCAGTTAATTGATTTGATCTGAAAATCTAAGGTCCTTAAAATCAAGTGTCAAAACTGTCTGCTTCACTACGTCTCCTTTAGGTGAGAGATTTGCATTTGTAAATTTTTTGATGACGTATGTCCTTGTCCTTTGAAGGGAAGCTTTCATTTTTCCGATTACAAAGACTGAGTCAAAATCAGGAGTTTCTCTAGCGGGTGGAGGTGGGTTATTCCCAAAACATTCTTTAAGGTTTTGATACTTTAGCTGCAGGTTTAAGTGATTTACCTCAAGATTGGAAAACCGGTTTAACTAATCATCTGACCATCTGTTTGAATCTTATCCTATAATTTAGAAAGCTCTGCTTCAAGTTCTAGACAATGTGCTTGAACGACAGTGTGGGCATCATGCATTACAGTAAATCTAGATACCGGAAGCCCATAATTTGTTGTAATATAAAACACATCTTTGAACAAGCAGTCAGCAATTAAATTATCATTTGCAATAAGAAAGGTTTCTCCTCTCAATCTCAGCATGCTTCCTATCGACAACGTTCTGGTCAACCTCAGCTTCCAACTCTTCAAAAATGTCTTTCATTTCTTTAATTTCTTTAGTTAGAGCCTTTTGAATGCCCTCAAAATGTTCTTTAAGTGTTTTGAAAAATAGAATGACCTTGGTGAGATAACATTCCTTGGTTTGTTTAAAACCCCTTTCCCCTTCAGTGAGCCTAGTAGGTGTAATTCTCTTTTTGCAAGTTTTTTCAAATTCCGAAAAAAGTTGTATAAGTGTAAAAATATTAATTTTCACTTGACTTTTTGTTGGAAGCACCCAGGGAACAAGCGTTGCAAGTGTATTTGGTGGATACATCGTCAACGCTTTGATTGGTTCGTAGAAGTCTTGTTTCTGCTCCTCTTGAGACTTCGCTTCATCTCGATAACAATCGATAACATTGTTTCTATGGTGTGAAAGTCATTAAATAATTCTCTCTCAAGTAATCAGGTGGTGCAATCTTAACTCTCTTTTTCACACACTCTGGGTCTTTCATTTTCTTCCTAGTGATTTTAGCTATCTCTAGGGTATCGTTTGAATTGTGCACTATGGCCGGGACATGATTGGTTTTGATAATTTCATGACCATTATATAGGGCAGGCTGAACTTGCTTTGCACGGGTGAGACATAAAGGGTTCTTGTAGCCAACAGCTACCTTATTCTTTTCATCATAATAGGGCTTTGGTTTACACAGCATGTGGACTGTTTTAAGAGACTGGTCTTGTTTGTATAATTTATCCTCGACCCTTTCTTTTAAAGCTTTCATGTCCAAAAATTATTCAAGGTATTTATTTTCTTTCTGTTTAAAATCCTTTTTCAAAGACGTAACATCTTCCTACTATTGACTTTGTTATGGTTAATGGTGTGACGGAAATTGTATATTTTACAGAATGAAGTTCCTTTTTCAAATTTTCTTCTTTAATATTATGGTCAGTGATAACTGTTCTTAATTGTTCATTAATCTTTTGTTCTCTTTCCGTTAATCCAAACCTGGCCCGTCTTTCATACAGTTCAACTTGTTCCTTATATGTTGCAAGTTCAGCAGTCAATGATTTAGCAACTACATTGTTTTGTGTTGTTACAAAGACATATTGAGCAAGCGGTTCATGCATATCATTTAATATCATTATATATGCATCATTTGGTACAGAAGATACATTATTCTGTACAACTGGCACTGTGTTTATTGTTGAAAGTGTTAATTACCTTTATGGTACTGATCATTAAAGAACGAATCATATTACTATCACTCGTATAATTAGCATGTGAGTCAACAACATAGTTTGGTTGTACATCGTCATGCATCTTGTGTATTTCATGATGTTCACAAACAGCATCCTGATAATGATCGTTATCGTGTACCTCAGATAGAACGTCTGAATCATAAGACAGACAGGCTTCATCATAAACAGGATATGCGGATGATAGATTTGCCATGAACATGGTCTGTGCAGTAGGAGCCTCATCAACATCAGAATCAAACGCATCACAGTCATCAGCTTGAAACACATTATCCACATTGAGTGCTAAGTCCTGAACTGGTTGCTTATCCACATCTTCATCAACAGCGTTGTCTTGTCCACCTGCAATAAATAGTAACTGTTCTTCATCCAATGTCACCCCATTCTCTTGAGCTTGCATCAGTAACATCTTGTCTTTGATGTATTCGGAGTTCTGTGGTCGCTTGGGCTGAGTGCAGTTCCTTACTATGTGGCCTATACCATTGCAGTTGTAGCACTTAACCTGCCTTGCTTGACCTGGATTAGCATTCCCAACTCTGTTCTGACTCCCTCATAACTACTGCTCCTGCACCCCGTACATTGTTTACCGCTTCCTCTATATCGTCGACCTGACATTCTGAACAATCCATCCCTGACGTCTTGAACTATGGCAATGTTTCCTAGGAATTGATGAAGTTCTGAGTTGATTGTAATTTTTGAGGAAGGTCATTTTGTTATTATTGAGTAGTAGGTCAAGTGTGATGGTTAAGTTCCTCAATAAAATTGTCCATTGGAGAGAGTCATATCAATAAGTTGATAAGTTGTCAGCCAAAGTGTGGAAGAGACATATGTGGATGATAGGATTTGTAGATGATAGTGAATTGTACTTGCTGTTGAAAAACATTGTACAAAAGGACGAAGATCAACATGGGTTTGAGTGAATCGTTCCAACCTCATTTTGTTTTCATTAGAATGTTCCTTATGCTGTCATTAGATACGCATAACAGATGATCAAGATGGAGTTCCCTACAACCTCTGTTGAGTTTCAACAGCTTGTAACAAATTCTAACCCTCTTCTGGCAACATGTTATTAACAACCAGAATTTCACTGCATTGCTGACATGGTCATCTTGATGTTTTACGCATGTCTTTGATGAGTTTTGGCAAACCGGACATAGTGTAATCATGAATATATCTCTCCTTTATTCTGACGAAGATAGTTCGATAGTCATCATACAGTTGTGATTCACAGATCTTCTTTGTTAATTCCGAACCTTCCAGGAGCATCTTCACATTACCCATATGTCCCTTTGCATCAATGGTATATGATTGTGAGTAAGAGAAGTAGATATCTTTTAGGCAACCCTTGAAGTTAGATGTTTGTTGCCCGACATGTCAGCATTGTACCTTTCCTTATTTTTAGGTGATAGGTCAGAATAGACTCGATGTTGTTCTGGACCTAGATGTAAGGCACGTTCATTCCCTTATGCAAGAGTTTCCCAAAATGTTCCCATCTGAAAAGGTCCTTCATCAATTGACTTCAAGATGTTCACCCCATTCTCTTTACCCTGACAATACTGTCAAATTCGTTGTTGCCATGATGCAAAGTTAGTCCTATCAAGCATAGGTGGTCGGGTATCGGAACCGACACATTGGATATCTTCCGAAAGATTAGCCATCTTAATTGATTGTGAAATGATTAAGTTGATCAAACAATGATTAGTGATTGTATGTTAAAAGTGGTTATTGATTGTATGAAATGGTGAATTGTTGTTCAAGTTTGTTAGGATTACAGGTTGAAATTAGTCAATTTGAAAAATTTAGTCCAAATGTCCAAAAATCCACAAGTCGCTGCCCTGTAACTCGCTGGATGTAACTCGCTGGAAGAGACTTGACAACTCGCTGGTAAGAAATTAAATGGACAGATTTCATGTTCACAAGTCGCTAGAAAAATTGTCTTCAATTAACCTGTAACTCGCTATATGTAACTCGCTGGAAGAGAGTTGAAAACTCGCTAGCAAGAAATTAAACTGACATAGTTCCTGTTCATAACTCGTTAGTATAAAGATCTTTAAAAACCTGTACTCGCTAGTCTTCAACTCGCTAGTATCCAACTCGCTAGTATTCAACTCGCTACCTGCAGGAAGGGTTAACTCGCTGCCTAACTCGCTACCTGCACAAGACAACAACTCGCTGACACAGTACTTTCTGACATACAGTGTACTATGCTGACAACTCGCTAGTACAATATCGTAACTCGCTACGAAGATCTTCCAATAGTAACTTAACTCGTTGGAATGAAAATTTTTGGTTTTTTACCTAAAAACACCTAAAAATCACCCTTTTGAACGTTTTTGCTCGGTTTCTTTTGCATAACTTGGTACTATAAGGCTATAGCAACTATAAAAACATAAACTTTAACATCACAAATGTCAAGATCAAAGAAAACCAAGAACAAGACTATAAACCTTCAAAAACCAAACTTTTGATCAAAATTAACCAAGAAAACGCACACACAATCTAGCTAATCATCCCATGTGCTCTGATACCAATTGTATGATATTGGAAATCATAACACAATCGGATAACAAGTGGATTAGCCAAGTCTAGAGAGAGAAAGTAAGAGAGAACTTTCTAGTGACAGAAAATGAAGTTGTATTATGTAAATGACTAACCCACCTCTTCCATGGCATGGAAGAGGCATATATAGTTACAACAAAAACCAGCCTTAAGGCCTTGGTAGTGGGCTTACATGTTGGGTTTAATACGCGGCCCATTACCGAATGTTATACATTAACTACTTAACTACGAGAAACAATAAACGGTAAAATACACCGGGTGACCGAGTCTTTTTCTAACATCTAACAATAGGGCATTTGGGTGCAAACATATGAATAGTTTGGATTGATTGGCTCCTTTTGTAAACTATTTCATTCAAAAACTTTAATTGGTTTTCCATTGAAATCATTTTGTCAATATCTTTTTCTTCCTTAAGTTTCAAAGCCGTTATGACCTTTGTTTTCTCTTTGACAAGACCTTCGTAATATGACTTAGTTAAAAGACTCTGTTTGACTAACTGTTGGGAATTACAGATTTGATAATTACAAAACCCACAAGGAGAAATGAAGAAAGAAGAAACAATGAGGACCTAATATGTAATAGTTAGTTAGCTTTATTAGTAAGCTAGGGTTTCTTGTAACCTCCCTCTATTATATAAAGAGGGTAGGCGTCTAGGTTACAGGTATCCATATCATAGCAGACTTCTCCAATGAGAGTCTAGATGCTTAGAAAGCGTGTTTAGTAGTTAGCTAGTTAGTTTCTTTATCATGTTTGAATAAAGAAAACCTTATTAGTAATGTTGATTGTGTTCTTATTTTTTATTTCACCGTGCTAAATTAATCAATGTTATTCATACCCTAGTTGAGTCCAGATTCTTGGATTTAACACTAACTCATCGTATTTATCTTAGACAACTGAAATTTCATAGGCTTTAAGTTTTAAACCTTCTTTTATGTCAATGTCCTTTTGAGCTAATAGTCCTAGAGTTTTATTTAACTTATGTTTAAGTTTCTCATAGTCAGCAATACGATCATTAAAGGCTATGTACTTCTCAAGCTCAGTTTGTTTATTTTGAAGTGCAACTAGATAACTATCTCGAATACTATTAGATTCCCCTAAAGTTCTACTAGTTTTCGTAAGAATAGATTTGCACTCAGTCAATTCTTGAGTCAATGATGCATTTGCTTTCTTTAATTATTTTTGAATCTTTTTATTTTCATCGACATCAAGTTTTAAATTTGAAATTAAACTAGCAAGCGCAACACGCTCATCATCACATTCTACAACATTTTGGTCATTCTAAATATCATTATCACACATATCCGGTGGATCAGGAATGACATTACTATTACCCGTTTCCACTACACATGTGTTACTAATGGATTTAGATTGCTCATAATGTTGTATTTCATTGGCAAACACATTATATCCAGTATCCTATTATACATGTTCCAATGGCTCAGAATCAGTGCATGAGTCTGCATTAGGAACCTCTTGGATCTTTGCCATATAGTTGTAATGTACTTCCAACTCTTGTTCATCAATCTCTTCATCCTTGTCTGCTAGCCAGTCAGATTGCTCTGCTTGTAGTTGAACACCTTTCTCAGCTTGTTTACATAGCAACATCTTTACCTTGTGATACGTGAAGTCTTTAACCCGTTTTGGCTTCCTGCATTCCTTAGCAAAATGACTAAATTCCTTGTAGTTAAAACACTGTATCCTAAACTGCTGCACTACTTGACCACCTATATTGTCCCTAGCCCCAGCAACATTCACTGCCCTCTGATTCCCAAACTATCCAGTCTGATTGTCATTCTTGTACCTTAGAGTAGTATCCACATTCTTGTTTCTGGTGTTTGAGGAAGTTCTGAGGTTGTTGTTGGTAGGTTTGTAGAGTTTCTTGAAGTACTTTGTTAGGACTTAAAGACTTCAAGATGATTCTTAGAGTTACTGCTGCTCAGGTATACATTAGTGCTGTCAAGCATAACTTAGTATTGTTGGTGATACTAATGAAAATTATGCTAAGTAGTTAGAACTGGTAGTATAAAGTTACTACTGCTAGTTACTACTGTTAGTATAAGTTAGTACTGTTAGTATTAAGTTATTGCTGCTTGTTGAAGTTAAGACCGCTCAGAGTTGAAGATTGAAATATATGCTAAGTAGTTAGTGCTGCTAGTAGTAAAGTTAAAACTGCTAGTACACAGTTACTATTATGAGTATATATTACTACTGCTAGTACTAATGTTACTACTGCTTATGTTTATTAGTGCTGCTGGTATAAAAAGTTTATGCTGTTGGATTACAACTGTTAGAAGAATTGCTACTGTCAGAGGATAAAGACGGGTAAAGAGATAAGGATTACTTGGAGATGAAGATTAGAAGATAATTATAGAATAGATTGTATTAGAATATTCTATAAGTTTATGTTTATCTTTAGTATATGTTGTAAGTCGACTAGGACTCCTTAGTCTATAAAAGGAGGCTCTAGGGCATTAGTTGAGATACAAGTTTTCATAGTTGTCAAGTCGATTTAGAAAAGCTTCAAGGTTGTAAACCCTAGTACTAGTGAAGAGTACTCGTATTTGATCATATAATATTCGGAGCGTTTAGTTATCATCTTTTTTTTTATTCATTCAAATTACTGTTCTATTCTTTATACTTTAGATATTACGGTGTAGATTCTTTTTTTTTTTTTTTTTTTTTTTTTTTTTTTTAAGATTCCGCATACACTTTAGTATACATACAAAGTTTCTACAACAAGTTATTTTGGATTTATCCAAGGTAATTTAACCTTAGACAAGCTAAGGAATCGATCAAGGATTGGGATCAACAAGTGGTATCAGAGCTTTGCTTTGAGAAACTTTGAACTAGAAGTCATGGAATTTAGGAAGCAAGGAAACAATGAAGACACATCTTCAAAGGCAATGTTGGCTATAGATGGTGTAGGTTTTGACTGGAGTGACATGGCAGAAGAACAAGTTCAGACAAACATGGCTCTAATGGCGTTTTCAGACTCTGAGGTATACAATGATAAAACTTGCTCTAAAACTTGTCTGAAAAACTATGAAACTCTTAAGAAACAGTGTGATGATTTGATTGTTAAGCTTAATCAAACTGAATTTACAGTAGCTACTTATAAAAGAGGTTTAGCAACTGTAGAAGAACAACTTATCACATATAGAAAGAATGAGGTTCTTTTTAGTGAAGAAGTTGCAGTTCTTAAAAGGGAAGTAGCTTGCAAAGACTATGAAATAAATGTGCTTAAAAGTGAGTTTGAAAAAGTTAAGCAAGAAAAAGAGGGCATTGAATTTAAAATTGAGAAATTTGATAAAGCCTCAAAAGACCTAGACAAGTTGTTAGGGAGTCAGATAACTGACAAAAGTAAAAAGGGTTTGGGGTATAATGTTGTTCCTCCACCTCATCCTTTAATCTATAATAGACCTAAAAAGCTTGATTTGTCTTATTATGGTCTTGATGAATTCAAAGAACCTGAATTCAAAGGTTATGGTTCTGAAAATAGTAAGCAAGAGTCTAACATTATTTGTGATCAAAAATTAGATGATTCTAAGGAAAATTCTGATGACTCTTTAGTAAAAGAACAAGTATCAGAAGACACAAGTAGCCTTGTTGAGTCTTCACTTAATGTTGATAAAGAAACTGTTTTTCCTGTTGATAAAAAGGTAGAGTTTGTCAAACCTAAAAATCATGAAAAACTAGTTAAAAAGTCAGTTAGGTATGCTGAGATGTATAGATCACAAACTCCTAGGGGGAATCAAAGAAATTGGAATGGACAGAAGTCCAATCAACTAGGAAGTGATTTTGTGATCTATAACAAAGCTTGCTTTATTTGTGGGAGTTTTAATTATGTACATGCCCAGTGTAAATACCATCAAAGAGAAAGGATGGTATATGGGAATAATTATAATAGGGTGAACTACAACTATACTACCAAAAGGACTCACCCTAATGCTCAAAGGAACATAGTTCCAAGATCAGTTTTAATGAAAGCTGGCCTAAAACCATTTAATACTGCCAGGACAGTTAATACTGCTCATCCCAAATCTATAGTTTTTAGTGCTAAACCAATGTTATGTTTTTCAAAAGTAGCACAATCAACTGTAAAAAGGCCCTTTCAACCAAAAATAGTATTAACCAACAAAAGGTTTACCTAAAAAGTTAATACTGCCAAGGCAAAAATAGTTAATACTGCTAGGCCAAAAGCAGTTAAAACTGATAGGCCAAATTCTGCAGTTGTTAATGCTGTTAGGGTTAATTAGGAAAATGCTATAAAGGCCTCAGCATGTTGGGTTTAGAGACCAACCAAACCTAATAGTGCATCAATCACCTTGAAGAAACATAAATACATTGATGCACGAGGCAGATCTAAGTCAGTGATGGCTTGGGTCCCTAAAGGAATCTAATTTCCTTATTTTTATGTGCAGGGCAAGCCACAACAGGATGACACATGATTTGTTGACAGTGGATGCTCAAGGCACATGACTGGGAACATAGCTTATCTCTCAGATTTCAAGGAATTTGATGGAGGTTATGTTACATTTGAGAGGAGGCTACTTATGTCAATATACAGTCAAGCATGGATGAAAGGACATGAAATATCAAAAGTGGTTTAAAAAGAATCAAAACATCTAGGCATGTCAAAAGAGGTCGGGACACTAAGATACCTCAGTCTAGTGGTCCCCCTGAAAAGGTTGGTGATGAGGTTGTCCATAAGGAGTTGGGTGACATAATGGAAAGGGCTGCCACTACTGCTTCTAGCTTAGAAGCAGAGCAGGACAGTGGTAACATCAATAGGACCCAATCCATGGCAACACTTAATGGATCAAGTCCTTAGAGAATTGGTTCAGGTAGTGGTCCTAGGTGCCAAGATACCATATCGAGGGTGTAGATGCTCAAACTAGGTTTAAGACTACATCTAAATAGTCTAGTGATCCACCTCTCTCAAGAGGTTACATACTTGGAAGTGGAGAAGACAGTATGAAACTATTGGAATTGATGGCAAAGTGTACAAAGTCTGTGTGAAATAGTGAGGAAAAATAAAAGAGAGAAATTATGAGTTGAAAAACAGAAAGAGAGCTTGTGAGAAGAACTAATTGATGATAGAAGTCCTTTTTGGAATGAAATTGAACATTAATGCTGGTAGCTCAAACTTATTGTTGTTAGCCTCAAGTTAATACTAGTGATATAACTTAATGCTGCAAAGCATAAAATTTCTACTGCTGGTATATCTTAGTGCTGCTAAGCTTATGTTGATACTGTTAAGTTAATGCTTCCAGTTTAAGTTAATGTTGTTAGGCATATGATAGTGATGTCGGTTTAAGTTAATGTTGTTAGGCATTATTTAGTGCTGCCAGTTCAAGTTCCTCCTGCTGAGGGTGATTTTATAAATACTTTGATTCAGGGTTTCATTTGATTCTTTATTCGATTTCAATCAGTCAAACACTCTCTAAACGTAAACCCTAACTCAATTTCATCTTTAATCATCTAATCATAAAACAGTGTCAACCCTAACTTTTGCTGATACTCATAATATGGTCGCATTCTTGGAAAAACCTGCTAAAAGTGATGGGTTTCATGAAATTATCAATTTTCTGAATACTAACCAAATTCATTATGCTTTAACTGTCAATCCTACCATCTATACATCTTTCATTGAATAGTTTTGGGCAACAGCAAAGGCAAACACTGTCAATGGTGAACGTCAGTTACAAGCCTTAGTTGATAAAAAGAGGGTGATCATCACGGAGTCAAGCATTAGAAGTGATCTTCACTTAACAGATGTTGGTGGTATTGATTGTTTTCCGACTGCTACTATCTTTGAAGAACTGGCAAGGATGGGGTATGAAAAACCTTCTCAAAGGCTTACATTTTATAAAGCTTTCTTTTCTCCATAATGGAAGTTCTTAATTCATACTATTACATAATGCCTTAGTGCCAAGTCCACTGCATGGAACAAATTCAGTAGCACAATGGCCTCTGCAATCATATGCTTGGCCATAAACCAAAAATTTAATTTGTCCAAGTATATCTTTGATGATATGGTAAAGCACTTAGAAGAAGGGGTCAAATTTCTGATGTATCCATGTTTTGTAGAAGTGTTTATCAATCAACAGCTTAGGGATATGTCACATCACAAAAAGATTTGTGTTAACCCCTCACACACAAAGAAAATCTTTACATTAAGAAATTCTTTATTTTATTGCCTAACAAGGTTTCATCATCATCTTTATACAATGACTACTACAAGCCCCAATTCTATGTGATCAATCGTAGAACGGTTAACTAATCTAACAGGATCAAACTAATGACCTTGAGGCTAAACACACAAACCTAGGTGTCCACTTAGAGGACTTAACACCTAGAACACACACACACTTTTCTGGTGTTTACATCTTTGACCACACAAGAAACACCTTATTTCTTGGGTCTCTTTATATAGTAGTCCATCTAGATTTACATGGAAAAATTATTGTATAAGGAAACTAAATCTTTTAATTCTTTAATAAACTTCATCCTTTATCTTCATGAATAATATCTTTTTGGGTATCATTTATATTTTGTAGAATATCCTCCACAGCTTATTGGAATTTATTAATCATCATTTTAAGTCCCCTCGTGTTTCCTTTTAATTCATTTTTTTTTGTATTTATCAATCAAAACTATATTTACCAACAACCTTCAATAATCACAACACAACATCTCTTTTACCACCTCCTCAACCAGGACAAAGCATCACAGATCTGATCCTAGTAAGTCGCATAGGTGAGCTGGAACAACATATGGCAGATCTAATACAAAACAACTTAGCCTTAGAGGAAAGGTTGGACAAACAAGGGACTCGGCTGTACAACTTGGAATCTCAATATTCCCTCAGAGTGAGCCAAGCCAATGGATGAGGTTAGTCTTGATTGTAGAGATTGGGCAATGCAAGCTCTCATTCGAGCTGCCATTAGGGATCTGTCCATTGTTTGGATTATGGATAATTGTTGCATGTCTTTCTATTAGCGAGAACTTTTGTTTCATCAATAAAGACGCCTTTTGGTTTTGGTTAGTTTTATGCGGTATTGTTGTGACACTTTGTGTCTATACTTTGCTTATTTATTGCATGTAGAATTCTCTATATAGACGCCATTGTGTTGTGATGATATCCTTTCTCGTTACGCCTTACGTTTCTGCCTTGGCGGGGTGTGACATCCACCTACACAGCCACCTCCACCACCTCTTCCAGCAGGCGCATCCGGTGCTCCAAGTACTTCCGGAGCATCAGGATCCTCTCAGTTTCTCCTACCTCCTCCTCCTCCATCTACTGGTACATTTGGATTTGCACAACAACAAGGCAGTAAAGCTCCAAGTTCATCCAAGACTGCAGCCTTTGCTTCACAATTTATGGCTTGGACGACATCTGACACTCAATATGAGTCAGCTAACATCCCTGGGGCTCAAGAGTTATCTCCAACTGACTATCTGATGCAGGATGATTCCATTCCCGAAGAGCAGGTACATTTGTCTGATGAAGAAGACTCCGAGAATGATCACCAACCAAAAGCTAACTCAAGAAAAGACTGGTGGAAACCACTACCTGAAGAGGAAAGACCAGCGACTCCTGAACCTGCCTGGACTATTCCTTCCTCTAATAAGTCAGATGTTGTAAACAACTAGGCTTCTACGTTGGCCACAACATATGATCCCCCAGCTAAAAACTCGTTGCTTGTAAAGATTGGAGATATGACAACCTTCATGAACTGGTATTGCCAAAAGGTAAACAAAATCATGCTTACGCAAGCAGATTTCGAAGGGCAGGCTGATGAATTTGTTAAATCATTCTACCCAGATGTCACTCACCTTCGGTTCCAGATGGAGGAGTGTCACAAGATGCTCACAGATCAAGTTGACTGGACGAATCCAGAAGGAGCTCAATTCAGAGTCGATGTCAACCGACCACTGCCTCTTGGTGGTCCTCCAGGTCGTGTTACTATTCAAACATAATTCTTCTTCAACAAAGACTTGGATTATTTGAGACATGGCAGCAAGGGAAGCAATCCTGCACTATTGATTTGCAAGATAAAGGCTGCTAGTTATCCTGACTTTAGGCTTGAACTGTTAGTGCCGGAACAAATGTGGATTGATGATGTGTGTACTTATGACATAAGTGCAAAATATGGTATCTCTCACTGGTGGTTTAATCGACAGAAGTTCTATATTGACAGACATGATTATATGTCGCATAGAAAAGATGTCAGAACACACATGCGGATTCTTAGTGTCGTCAGAATCAAAGCATACTCAAGATACGGGTATGACTAAGTGAGCGAAATTGTCCTCCGAAGAGCTGACTTCCAAGAACACATGATTGCGGATAGAGATTTCAAGAACCTGTATCCCAGTGACTTTGAAGACCTGAATCTGCTTCTTCTGCAAGGTCATCTCGATCATCTTCCTGGTTTAGACAAACAAATGCTATCTACTGCTGTCAAGCAATAGACCCGAAACTTGGTGATTCGACAGCGGGTTGAAGACTTTCAACTCGGCATTGAAAGCTACCAGACACAGTTGAATCTCACTAAACCAGGATGAGATGCAACAGGCTACGAGTTCAAGCATGATTATACCATCATTAAGTCTCCTCGAGCGGTAGTGTTCCTGATAGACAACAATAACCGAAAGATCATGAGGTTCAATGAGATATACAAGTTCAGTGATGGGACGTTGACACGTATTCTAGAAGCACTAGATTACAGGGTCAAGGAATTCAAGGTTAAGTGGCTCAATCCGGGTATGAATACACGATTCTGGATTGAAAAGGACATGACAAGGAGCAAAGAGTTCATAACGGCAATTGAAAGGCGGCTGAAGACGAAAAGGATCTACCGGAATCTCGAATGCTTCGTTGGTGGACGCGTTCGTGATATTGACTACAGACTTCTTCAGAGAACGGAATGATATCGCCATTCCATTTTAAAGGTCAATATGATGTGTAATATATTATTAACTTTGTACATTATATAGTAGTGTAGCAAAAGTACGTTATGTGTCAGGGTATGAATTTTTATGAATTTTTCATTAAATTCAAAATCTTTCCAACCTATCATACCTGACACTAACAGACTCCCTTACTAATAGAGGGGGAGCATATATCGGTTCCAATATCAGCTTGTATTTAATCAGACCACATTTTCTCCTAAATTTTTCTAACATATTTAAACCAATTGAGATCCTAAGTCTCAAAGGGTTTGAAATATTTGATCAGGGGAGAGAATGTGATTTAAATATTAAATATGATAAAAATGTGATCTATTAAGACTCAAGCAGGTACTCCTCCCTCCTTGTGCCAAACAATTTTGATTACTAACACACTTGTTGAGGGGGAACATTTCTAAATAATCAAAACAATCAAGGTATAATGGCTTTGATATCTATATCACAAGTACTGGTATGTGTTTAATTACACATACCTTTGACTACTAAAACTGGACTTAAATGACTAAAAACGTACCGAAAATACATTGTATTTGTATGTTTTGCATTTGGATTATGCAGGTAACGGATATCTAAGAAAAGGACAAAAAATCGAAGCCAAAACGACAAAACCGAGTACGAGAACGGAAAGACCATGAGAAGTCAAAAAGACAAAAGTCAAAGTCAACAAAAAGTCAAAGTCAAAGTCAACCCCGGGATGAGGTATTGGAAAGAGCATCAAAAACCGAACTCGAAAACCTAAATTGACAAAAGTGGGCCCACCCGTACCCACCTAGTGGGCCCGGGTCAGCCCACTTATACACTTACACCTTATACACCCTAAACCTTATAAAAGGCCCAGCACCTTTTATATTCACCGGCCCAACAAACTAGCCCATCACCACCTTTATAACACCCCTGTTAACAATCCCGTTATCCCTTACCCTTTTAAACTTAACCCCGTTAGTCCTTAAAAGGACTAACGGTGCAAACACCAACCCAACTTCAAGGGCCAAATTTGTATAGAACAAGGATTGTGGTTGTAACCAAGTTATACACTCTCAGGGACCTTTCTTGCCATTTCTCAAACTTCAAATATAGCGGGAACAACTGTACATCTCCTTCAGTTGTCCTGTCCTCACTACCCGCCAAAACTCTCCAACACTATTCCTCTTTCTTCTCTACTTTGTCTACACACCCCACACCTTATCCCACCAATTGCCACCTTGGCAATCCCTTGCATCCTCATTCGTCCAAGGATCAAGACAAGAGATGAAGGGCTACGATGACATGACATGGACACTACTCAAATTCAATGGCTATGATGACTCTTGGATACCTCTCACACAACAAACACACCTGCAAGAGCTCTCACAAAGAAAGCACACATCCTAGAACCTTCATTAGCTTAGTATAAATAGGTCCTTTGTAAGCCATTGTTGGCACCTAGCTTTTTAGTTTTCAGCTTATAATTTAAGTTTTTTTTAGCTTATTGTAATGTTTTCTTAAAAGCCTTGTAATGATTTTAAGTTTAATGAAAGATTGAAGTTTTTATGTTTTACCCCATTTTTAAGTTAAAGTGTTTGATGATCTAAAACTGTTTTATAAGCTCACATAAGCTCTTTTTATAACATTCTTAAGCTGTTACTTAAGTCTTACAAAACTCTTTCATAGTTTGTAAGGTTTAAGTTTATTTTACCAAAAATCACTCAAAAAGCTTTTTGGATGATAAGCCGGATTTGGATGGGCTTATGGACACTACTAGCTTATCTTTGATAAGCTAGAGCTAGTAGATAAGCCTTTGAGCCCTTTGGGCCCTGTTTTGAGCAAAGGCCTTTGTAAGTTTCATTTTTCCATTTTTAGCTTATTTACTATTCAACTGCTTATTTGTGCTTATTGTCTGCTTATATTTGCTTATTTGTGTTTGCTTATGATGTTTAATACTTATTATGCTTGTTTTATAGTTTAGAAACCATTTGTTTGAGTTTTCATATAATCTGTCTTAAAATAGCTTATAAACTTGCATAATTTGTTTTAGCTTATTTAAGTGCTTATTGGATATTGAAATGTGCTTAATATTGTTTGTTTAGCTTATTTAACATCTGGTCTTGGAAATTTGTGGCTTAAATCAGTCTAAATCAAGTTTTAAAAAGGTTTCATAAACTTAAAGGGGTGTTTGGTTTAACTGTTTTAATGGGTCAAAATGGGTCAAAACCTATTTTGTGCACTTGAGTCAGTTTAGTTTAGCTTAAATTAGTCCTAAGAATCAGTTTGTTTAAGTTTTTAAGTAGTAAATCTCATTTTTAAGGTTTTAAGAAATTGTGGTTTGAATCTGAAAGCTTATAGCTCATTTTATTTGCTTGTTTGATTAGGACTTTGAATCTTGTTGTTTTGTGATGCTTTTGTGTTTATGAATGTGTTAAATCAGGTTAGAATCAAAGTCAAATAGGCCTGCATTGTTGTTTTGCATTTTGCCAAAACTGTCAAAATTTGCTAAGTATTGAAAATTTTGAGAAATTGCTTTTTCAATTGCTTATTGTGGCTTATCCTGAATTTCAAACTCTCTTTTGATTGTTGATATAAGCTCTTTGAGGTCAAATCTCAATCTGTTTGTAGGTTATAAGTTCATAAGGTTCTGTTTGTTTGCTTATTTTTAAGCTCAAAATTGGTGTTTTGTTAAGATTGCAAAAGTTTGCAAAAATTTGTCTAAGTGTTGAATCTGTATGAGATAGCCTTTTCATGAAGCTTTTTAAGTGCTTATTTGAATTTCAAACTGCTTTTTCATTGTTGCTTATTTTAGCTTTTTGGCCATTCTTTTTAGTGGTATAAGCCACTAAGCCATAAGGATCCTTTTTCTAGCTTAAAAATAAGCTAGAAAAGTCCCTTTTGGCTGTTTGCTTATCAGTTTTGGCCAAAAAGCTAATTTACTTATTTAGGCTTATTAGCTTATTACATTTGCTTATTATAGGTTTAGTATAGCTTATTAGGATAGTTTAAGTCCCTTTTAGCTTATTTCTTTCAGTTTAGAGCTTATTTAAGCTTATTTGCTTTGTAGATTAAAAATCCTTACGTTTTATAACCTTTTAAGTAATTTGCCATTCTAGCTTATTTTAGTTGCTTATTTTTGTTCAGAAGTGCTTTTTAGATATAGCTTATCATCTGTGTTAGCTTATTTCTCTTTTTCATTTGCTTATTAGTGCTTAAAATAGCTTAAGAGTTAGCCATTTTAAGGCTTAGTATATTTTAGCTTATTCTGTCATCTTTACAACTTATTTTAGTGCTTATTTTTTATTTATAAAAAATGGTTTTGTAAAAGTTGCTTATTTTTAAGCTCTTTAAAAAGTTATAAAAAAAATGGCAAAAACAAAAACATTTGGGATTAGGGGAAGCCCCAGGTGATCAAGGCTCGAACCCGAGACCTCTACCCTTCTCACCAAACGTTTTTACACACACTCCCTCTACCACTCGCCCTTGGGTCTTTTCGGTTTAACTTTGCAAAATCAATCTCTTATACACATTTTGGCTTTTTTTGCTAATAAGTCGTTTTTAGCTTATTTCACAGCTTATTTGACAAGCTATTTTTCCCAGCTTATTTTTATTAGATTCTTCATTGTTCAATGCACTTTTCAGGATTTTTTCAGAATTTTCAGAATTAGTTTAGTATTTTTTTAACATTTAATTTCATTAGAATTGTTTTTAATTCATAAAAAAGTCAAAAAAATATAATTCTTTTTTAAAAAATTTTCTTTTAACATTTAGGACTTTGGAAAATTTGGAAAGAGCAACCTTCTTATGGATCTTCAAAAGAAGCAGAAGAATCCCATTATTCTCATCTCAGTGGACATTCTACAAAAACACCAATTTCTTCAGAGCTTTCACTGATCAAGAATGAGGTTCCTTCAATCTACATTCAGCTATTCTGGAAACATCTTGGAAAAGGATTCCAAATTGTTTATAAGTTTCCAACTGGATGAACTGTGGTTTGATCTGAATGCTGATCTTCTTCGCAAGGGCTTTGTGGATTACCCCTAAAGATTCCGCACACCCGTTTGTGCCACCTCCAGCTGGTGATCTGGTAATAGACTTTGTCAACAATCTGGGATACCCAGAAGAACTTCAATTTGTCTCTAAAATGTACGTGAATAGTCTATATCAGCCATGGAGAACTATTCTTTCTATGATCAACCAATGCTTAACAAGCAAGACCTCTGGTGGTGACAGACCCAGATACTAGTTCTTCAAATGTTGTCACGAGAACCAATGTAGACTATGCAGAACTTATTTGGGAAGAGTTCATACAGGCAATTAAGAATTTCTTTTCTGATATGGCTTAATCTCAGTTCCCACCAGAAGACTAAGCCCCTGTCTTTCCATACTGACGGTTTTCAAGATGATCATTTTATTACTTGGGGAGTAGACACAATATTCATAGAAGGCCCCAGTCTCCTGTTCACATTATGACAGATGACTATCCACTCAGCAATCTCAAATTTGTCATCAAAGGAGGAGTGGATGAGGTATTTGGAATGCCTATTCCTAAAGACCTGCTTACTGATGCCTTCAAAATTCAAAGTATTACAAGAATTATTTGGAAATGGTGCCGTAAACCCTGTACCGACTAACTAAGACAGGTGAATGAGGTAAGAAGAAGAAGAATGCTATGAAAGCTGTTAAGTTTACCCACCGCTGAACTTGCAAACAGCTAAGCCTGTGAAAAAGAAAACCTCAAGCTATCTCCTTCAAGAAAATCCACAGGGAAAAAGGTCTAATCATCTTGTTGGACGAAGCAGATGAGAACCTCAACCTGCTTCTTTTTTTATGCAACTTCAAGTGGAAGATGTTGAATACAATCTCAAGAGAGGTATTCAAATGAGCTTGGAATCTCTACAAGCATCGATCGGCGAAGTGGTCATTCATGAATTTGACTCAGGGTTCATTCAAAAACTCCCAGAGGTTGAAGGCAAGGGGAAAGGTATTGTTCTGATGAGCAAGCTGCACAATCACTACTAGATCTGCATAGCCAAAGAAGCAAAGTATACAGGCATCAATACATATCTTTAGTGGCGGACTCCAGTAACTCGGGATGCATCTTCTTAGACTACTCTTTACAACCTCAGGATGATACATCCGAGATGTGGTCCATTGATACTTATTTACCGCGACTCTACCACTGATGCAGGATACTGTTGCTAATATGGGACAATCTAACATTAAGAATGATACTGAGATTCTTAATGTTGAAGAAGAATGCGGTGAGGAAGTTTCAAACATGGTGGCGTTAGAGGAAAGAACTGTTGAGCTTGGTGAAGGTCAGGCTGGATCAGACCCTGGTAAAGACACTGGTTCTCGGACCTCCACCGAGTGTGAACACTATGGAATGGAAGACCCAGGCTGGATAAGGAACTGGACAAAGTCATTGTGGCTCAGGAGTGGACCAGTCCCTGAAACCATGCAAGAAGACTCATTGTTACAGTTACCCTATAGTACACGAAAAATTGAAGCTTACAACTAAGGAACATGTCCACATAGAGAATCCACCAAACTCATCCGGGACTCTTTCATCAATGAAGAATCTGGGATTATGTTTACTTTGGTGATCAATTCTTTAATGGACAATCAAGGAGAAGAACGGGAAAAAGCTAATGTGAAACTGATGTTGAATCCACTGTCACTGTTCCTTCCATCAAGCTTCTTCATCAGTTCATCCACTGTCACTCCTATTATTAATCTCTCCCACCTCCCAACCTGTGTCACCTCCTGTTCAAGAACCAATAGTCCATAACAAACAAATAGAACAACAACACTTCCATGACCACCACACTCCACCACTACAAAGCATACTAGATCCTAATTTAGCCATCGTATCTCTACACTGGAAAAGATAAGTGCTGACTATGAGCAGAAAAACAAGCTCCAAGACAAGATAACTCAAGCTTTTGCATCCAGAGTGTACAAGCTGGAGCATCATGATCTGTATTTTAAGATTAACAAACAAGTCAATGAGGTCGTTAATGAAGTGTTCATAATGCCTCTTCAAGCTCCACTTCGTGACCTTCAAAGATTTGTCGTTAATTTCAAATGGAAAGAAATACTTCATGATCGATGTTAAAAGTAAATTCTTACAGATAACATCCGATATATAGCTCTTACGAGCTCTTTGAAGTATACATGCAAGTGAAAATAATTGTTGAACTTCATGCAGCATTGACTAAGTTTGTAGATGACGACAGTGATGATCAGATCCTCCTCCACCTCCTCCAAAGGACTCTGACTGAAGCAAGAAGAAAAAGCATGATTATGATGTTTCTGCTTCAAAACAACCTCGAGTTCAAAAGTCCTTGGCTTGGAAGACCTCTGACTCCAAGGAAGCTCCCTCTAAAGAAGGCATGCTCTGTCTATATCCAAGCTGAAAGCGGCTTACTATCCAGACTTCGAGCTCAAAGAATTAGTACCGTCTCTATGGACTGAAAGTGAAAGTGCCTACGATTATAAGTTCAGCCATACGATATTTCTACTCTCGTGTTCAAAGCGCAAAGGAATTCAACATTACAAGACATAGTGCCTCTTTGGATCGCAATGCAGTCAGATCACACATAAAGATTCTTAGTGTTGTCAGTCTAAGACCTTCTTCCAGATCGTTACACATTCTTGAAAGATATTGTTTACAAGAGCTGACTATAAGGAATACATGATCTCGGAATCCGACTTCAAAAATCTGCATCCAAATGATTCTGAAGACATGTACCTGCTTAATCTTCAAGGGCAAGCCAACCACTTATCTGATTGACAAGTTCACTATCCCACCGCAGTCAACTTGGGACTAGGAACATAGTCATCAGACCACGGGGAAGAATTGAAACTGGTATTGAGAGCTATAAAACGAAGCTTAACCTTACATAACCGAGATGGGATGCAACTGATTTTATATTCAAAGAAGACTACACCATTTTCCATAAACCAAGGGCTGTAATCTACAGAGATAGAAATGATCAGAAAAAGATGATGCGAGAGACTGATGTGCACAAGTTTAGCGATGGCACATTAATGTGACATGGTCAAAGACTACGAGCTATTCAAGTTCAATCCTGGCATGGAGAATAGGATTTGGACTGAGGATGATAAATGGAGGAGTCAAGAGTTTATAAAGCTTATTGAGAGAAGGCTTAAGATCAGGCGAATTTTCAGGAGTCTCGAAAGCTTTGTTAGTGAAAGGTTAAGAGATGTTGACTACAAATCATCATCATTTCAGAATGACTCATCATTCGATTCTTAGGTCAATATCATCTTATATTGTATATTATATCTTGTACATTATTATTATTATGTAGTGTATCTTTAGGTGTTAAGTGTCAATGTATAATTTTTCATGAGTTTTTCGTTAAACTCAAAATCCTTCAAAATTTTATACTGGACACTTTCACATACCTCATAGTTTAAGGGGGAGCAATAGTATGTTCACTGTTAGCTTGTGAATATCGGCACATTTTTTCTGCTAGTTTTTTAACATATTTGAAATCAACTGATATCCAAATATAACGGGTTTGAAATATTTGATAAGGGAGAGAAAAAAGTGATTAAAATTTAAAACTTATAAAACATGATTTTATGACTCATGTGTGTATACTTCATCCTCCCATGTGGCTAAATATTTTTGTTAACGATGATCATGTTGAGGGGAGCGTTTCTTTGAAAAGCCCAAAACAATCGAGGTACAAAATGCTTTACTTGATTGAGTTTTTTTCAAAATGGTTGTATGGCAAGGAGAACAGTACCAAAAGACCGACCATGCATTTAATTTTATCGGAGTTATAAGGTTAGTAAGGTTAGGTATTCGTTCACATGATCCAGCCAGAATCGGAGGGATCTACCCAGGGACAATCCACTAGTTAGTGTAGAAGTCCTTAGGTATGATATAAAAAAAAGGAGTAAAAGTGAGAATAAAGGAATAGTGCGACTGAGATGGAGCTATTAATAGACAAACCCAACAGGGTTTAGTCATGAAGTTTTTGGTAAGATTGAAGGGTTGAAGAATGAAAAATATTGTAAAAGGATAAAAGTGGTGAAAGAATGAAGCCTCCATACACTTAGGCAGAAACCAGGTCAATGCATAAACTATCAGAAACACTAAGATGTTGTCTGGTATTAAAGATAGTCATCATGGACCCAGTGACGCAATGCACAACCCTCCCTAGCCACTCAAGGTCTCTCAACAGACTCTTGTTTCATTTCTCACGGAGATTCACGCATTTCTATCGCTTTCTCACTCCGAGTTAGTTGATATTGAAAAGGTGGCAGTCAGCTCCAGCCTCCGATCACTAAAACCAAAATGCACTATTAAGCCTAAAGCTAAGAGATCATCTATAAATCTTATTAGGATACTATTCCAGTATTCTTTGTCTCTTCATTACACTATGAAATTAGGGAATATCTTAGAGGTCATACGCATTATCTTGTGGTTTTGCTCAGAACATCCGAGTGATCTTAAGTATGTCACAGTGAAGATGGTAAATCCTCTTTGTGCAACATTCAAAACAAGCTCTATGGTACGTGACTTGTGAGATCCTAAATGGATCAAACTTGTAACACTGGATATTGATTCGATCCAGTTCATGAATTGACGGTTGGTGAATTTTGATAAACGCTTAAAACTCTCGATGTGTTACAAAAACACTTTCACAAGTGACACGTCGATTGATTTTTAAATCAATTTTCTCTTTAACCGGTGAGATAGTATTTCACTGATTCACTCATATCGTGTTGTTTGCTTTGAGACACTCCGATATTGAGAACAGCTAGTGCAGCTGCGAAACCCTGTCAAGGAGATTCTTTGGAATTCTACCTGATCACATGCAGTATTTATATGGATTAACAGGGAACCATGGTTATTACAACCGTATTCGATGAAAGTGAACAAAGACTCTTTCGTCTGTTTATTACTAAAGTAAACCGGCAGGTATTCCCGACGGTAGCAGCTGTTAGTCAAAGACAAAGTCAAAATTTCATAACCATATGCTATACTCGACCGAACACTTCTTAAGAACATCATGGAAAGCTAAAGTTAATGTCAAGGCTTCTCTACTCTGATTACCCACATGTCCTTCTTGATAATGTCCAAGCTTTAAAGTATATGACCTTTAAGAAAAAAGAATTTAAGCTTTCAAGATTAAGAAAGGTATAAGCATGTCGGTCTAGAAGTTACAAGATCACAAGATGGTGAAAGATCACAAGATGATGATTAGAGATTACAGTTGGATGATGATCTTAAGAAGCTCAAGATCACATACAAGTCAAGCTAAGGAACAAGCTCAAGCTTAAAGATCAAAGATCACTTCATCAAAGTATAAGATATCAAATGAAGAATAAAAAACTATGAGCTGGAACACAAGATCAATCGAAAGATTGCTAAGCTTAAGTTAGTATTTTTTTAGGGTGACATCCCTTAAGGGGGGATTGTTAGGTTTAAGAAAAATACTCGGTCACCCCGTGTATTTTATAGTTTAACGTAGCTCGTAGTTTAATGTTTAACGTATGACATACGGTAATGCGTCGGGTATTAAACCTACACATGTAAGCCCATACCAAGGCCATGGGCTAGTTTTGTAAGACATATAAATACCTCTTCCATCCTATGGAAGAGGTGGTTTGTCATTTCATAATTCAAGTATTACTTTCTCTCACTAGAAACTTTTCTCTCTTGTCTTTCTCTCTCTAGTTTTGGCCAATCCCTACCATCTCTATTGTGTTATGATATCCAATATCCTACACAATTTCTTCATCCGAAGGAGGTGCATCAAACTCTTGATTTGGAAGTCTTGGACAGATCTGGAGAATGTCACGAAAGACTTCTACATCAATAGTGCATTTCTTCTTGTCCAGCTTGAACTTGTATGAAGATGAATTTTTAATCTTGGTGATGGTGTGCCAGAACTGATGCTTATAAATGTTCGGGACTTTAGTAGTGATTAGGAAAGTTGGGTAGTGAGGAGAGAGTGCAAGAGAATCCAAGACACTAACGCAACATAACCCTATTAACATTTTCAAGTTCTTCCTTAAAACCCAAATTTTCAAATCTAAGAATCAATCAAAACCCATTTGAATGTTAACCCATGACAAAATATTACAAGCAAGTAATCTACACACCTTACCCATCAAAACCCCTCAATCAATTTAGGATTTAGACCACATTTGATTTTGATGAACCCTAAACCAATTTTTAGAGATCACGATCAAAAATACGTGTTTTAAGCTAATTCCTTTGGCATATAAGTTGTTTAGATTATAAGGACACGTTTGTAGTTTACCTTAATGGCTAAAATGCTCGTTTTGATGTTCTTGAATTTTTTTCGAGTTATAAAAATGGAGGAAAGAAAGAAAATAAGTGTGATTGTGTTTGTGTGTGTGACGAGGAACAGGTGGGGGGTGTTTGTGTTTAAAACTTTGGGTTTTGGACACAAATGCCCCCTGGACTATATACCCCTTTCTATTTTTCGTAAATAAATTTCTTTAAGGTTTATACTAGTTTCACTATTAACAGAAATAGTCCCTAAAGTATTATAAACTAGACTAAGCCTTAAGTTTTTCTATCAAATCTCTAAAGGCAAAAACACATAACATATTAAGCACAACAAAGTTAAAATTAATTAACTTCCCGATAAATATAATTCCGTTATTATTTAAAAGCCTTTTTCTATTTATTACTTGATGATTTTGAAGAAGATTATTTGACATTTCTCCCACTTAAACAATGACCCGTTTTCTATTTAAAGAGCTGTAGTCGTTGTTTGAATGGTCAAATGCCTTCAAAAATGATTTTCTAATAAAACCGAATGATGATTAAGTTTTATTTTGAAAATCAACACCCTAAAAAATAAGATTTCTCTTATTTTGACAAAGAAATGCACTGACACGTACAATAATTTGTATATAGGAAGCACGGGTTGTGTTGCAAAGTAAACACAAGCCTTTGAATGAATATGAAGTAATTCATTCCCGAGAAAAATTAATTTCCCGTTGAGAGGACAAGTTTTCTTTTTAAAATACTTGCCTTTAAATTGAAGACCGGGTTTCTATCTAAAATAATAGCAAGCCATTTGACAAGTTTTAAAACATTTTGAACTTCTGATCGATTCATTTACAGCCTCGTATCATTATTGAATGACATTTCTAAGGTCGTAAGTGTTATCGATTTTCAGAAGACATGTCATGAAAACCTATTTTTGTATTTTTCTAATTTTTTAATTTTGTATTTTCTTTTCTGGTTTTATATTTTTATATTTTCTTTTTGAAAAATTTATATAAAATGAAAAATCTTTTTGGGTTTTTATGTTTTCATATATACATATAATACACAGGATATACCACAAGTTACCACCATTACTCGTCCTATTCCTCCGCCAAACGTTTTAGCGTTTTCGGAGACATGCTTTTCATTCCTAGATTTTCGATCAAGAAGTTGAATCTTTCTCGTGGCAAAGGTTTGGTGAAGATGTCTGCCACTTGATATTCGGCCCGTACAAAGTATAGTTCCTCTATTCCATTCTCTACTTGCTCCTTTATAAAATGGTAGCATACATCGATGTGCTTGGCTCTTGAGTGTTGAATGTTATTGCAACATAGAGCAATCACACTTTTGTTGTTGTAGTACAGAGGAATCTTATTGAATGTAAACCCATAGTCTGTTAGCGGTGATTTCATCCATAGGATTTGAGCACAAAAACCAGATAAGGCAATAGATTCAGCCTCTATACTCGAGATCTTAGTGCTTTTTTGCTTCTTGGAAGACCAGCTAACAAGTTTATCACCTAAGAATTGAGTGCTTCCTGATGTACTACGTCTAGTATCCTGACACCTCGCGGGATCTGTGTCTAAATATGCTGTTAGAGACATACCAGTATCCTTCGAGTACTAGAGACCCATGTTAATGGTTCCTTTTAGGTATCGAAAGATCCGCTTAACCGCATTTAAGTGCTTTTCGGTAGGCTTTGATTGGTACCGAGCACATAAGCAGCTGCATAAATAAGGTCGGGTCTACTGGTCATCAAATACATGAGGGATACAATCATGCCACGGTAATGTGTAGCATCAACTGGTGTCCCCTGTAGATCTTCATCCAATTTATTCTTTTCCACCATAGGTGTGTGATGGGCCATTGTGTGGTGTTTATTTATGATAGTTTAAGTTTTAAATTTATATTTTGCCGACTTAACCAAAAACAATACTTTAACGGGCAGTGTAACCGGTCGGTGGTAGAATCGTGGTAAGTAGGGTGTCGAACACTTGAAGCGAGGTTAAATCTCTTAATTTATTTATATTTTGGTTATCTAATCTAAGTTAATTCTAATCTAAGTCAAACCTATGCTAATCCTATGTTAGTTCTAATCCTAATTCTAACAGGTAAAAGGGGGGTTTCAGCCTGAGAGACTGGCACGGGTTTGGTTGGTGACTACAATCAATTCAAGACACTTTAACCCACGCAAGCAAATTAACAGAAGATAAAAGAGCGGTCGAGCCTTATGATAGAAAACTGTATTAGCCATCATTAATCCGATTAGAAGTTGGTTTGTTTATTCAGTGCAATGATTACTTATCTCGAAGAGGCATATCATTCTTAGACTTAGGCGGGACTTCATCCTAAGACCTAGACACATTAATTCTGTCACAATTAAAGCATCCGCATAAAGCATCCTTATTACCTGATTATAATCTATCTTAGGGATTAAAGCAATGGTGATCTTGTTAAACCCTAGCTCATAGAGACTTTACCCACTTACTGCTTAATGGCAATTTATACACTAGTAGTCCACTTGTTCAACTATCCAATGGAATCAGAACATTATTTGTTGAATTATCTAGATTTACCTACTAGTCAACATGTTCAATAAACCAAAGGCAATTTCTGTTAACTAGTTAAGCCAGAAGCGTATCCTTAGCACGATTTTAGAAGGACAATATTTGTGATCCTATGATTCTAGATGTATAAATTACTATATGGAGAGCTATCTCGGCATCTAGATTACTTGGTCCGTATCACTAGATCCAGTTGAATGATAGGTCGCATACAAAAGCACATAAACAAGTATGAATTGATAAACATAAACAAGCATACAACGATAAATTAAGCAATCGAGATATAAACAAAACCAAACATTCAAATCTTTATAATAATGGCTAATACCCGAAGGTAATAGCCTTCAAACATCATAATTAATACAAGAGTAATTGTTTTAACCAAGGTAAACTAACCGAGTTAATGAATGATACAAAAAACTAAACGATTACAAAAGTATAAGAAATTACACGTTGTTTTATATGGATTAGAATGCATTGCAAGACTTCTTCTGCTCTTTTTCTCCTCTGAAAATTAGCTTTTATGGTTTAGGTATCAAGAATATGATTTAGCACACTTAAAACTCATTTTTTAGTTTTCTATTTAAAATGTTTGGAAATCGGTTCGATACGGCGTATCCAAGGGATTGGATACGGCGTATTGGTAGTCAGAATCATTAATCTTCAAAATATCTTTGTTTAAGCTCCAGAATGCGCGCCTTTTGCTAATATTCACCAAGTACTCCGTAATTACTGTAATTCTCAAATATAAACGATTAAGTAACAATTATTTTCAATAATTATACAAAATGGGTTAATTACATGGGATAAATGATGCTATAAAATAAATGTTATTTGATGTCATCAAATATCCCCCCACTTGAATCCTACTTGTCCTCAAGTAGCCTTTAGAAGTTTATAAAAATGTATCCCTAAGGATTTTTCCGTTAAAGCATTTATTTGATCTATTACAAGTACACAACCAAACACCTCACGCAACGAGCTAAAAAAAAAAGTTATAAGCTTCGATGTTCATGCTCAAAGTGAGCTTATAATAAGCCAAAGGTTCACTCAACTAACGGGCTGTTGGGCCCGTTTGGTTCGTACGTAGGCTGTTGGGCCTAATAGGCTCATTTAGGGTCCGTTTAGTTTATTAAGGATTTTATAAGGTTTTGTTAGGGTTTGCTAAGCCCTTAAGCCCTCGTTTTAAGCACTTAGTCCGAAGTAAGCTAAGCCATAAGCCATATTGACCCTTTTATGGGCTTTCGGCCCAACAGTAGACGTATGTGTCCATTGTGGGTGCTCATGGCTTGGGTTTGTGGTGATAAGTCTTAAGACGAACACGTTGATCTTATTAGTTCTTCCTATGGTTTGTGTTTAACATATGCAAGCATTTACTAAGCTAGTGCACTCCTTCCCAAGCCTCGCCATTACATTTTCTTTGAAAGTTTACGTGTGGTTTATAAAATATTCGTATGTGTGAGTTAATGTTCATGTTGGTGTTTACATTCGTATCTAAACGTACACGTTTAAGACCTTACTTGTTATTAATTCTCTTTATACACGTTTCATTATAATCTAGCACCACACAAGATCGGATATAATGTATATATATGTACGTGAGCCATGCATGGGTTGAACCATGCGTGTTCACGCCCATGTAGATTTGCTAGTCACATATTAACGTGACCTATATGACTAGAAATCAAATAAATCTTTATAATACGAAATGTATAAGCTTAGACACGACTTACAATGGACCTAACTTCTTGAATGTGTGTCGTGTAGTAAACCCGAAATCATATAACTCAAATCCTAGCTCAACCCGAATCCTTACTTGAATTCAAACCCTTAAATGTATAACCCTAGCCTAATGATCACTAGTGTGATGTCGTGTTTGTGTGGATGGTGTCTCGGCTGTGATGATACCCGAATCAAGAAAAGGAAACAATATGGTTTATGTGTTTAAGAGTGGTAAGAAGTGTTAAGTGTCAAGTATGAGTGGGTATATATATAGGCTTAAGAACTAGTTAGCTCACTTAGTTCTATCCTAAGCACAAAACCGTGCCCTATGTGGCAGTTTTGGTTTGATTTAGTTATCACACATGGTATTGATAATACCTCCTAAGTACATTCCTTAATTACCATATCAATGGTACAAGATACTTGAGATTTGACAAATCTTATGGTTTATGTATGTGGTATATTGGCCGCGGGTATCAAGAGCAAGAAAGGGATCCCAAGTGGTTATTACCCATTGTGTTTAAGCTAATTAGGGACATGAAGGACAAGGTTTAATTAACCCTTGTTGTACAAGATTTAGCCAAGATTCTTGTGTATTTCTCAATGGTCCTTGTGTCGTGCCCTATAGAAGAGAAACAAGGAAATGTGCTAGAGCTTAAGGTTTTCCTAACCTTAAACTAATCATACACTAACCTTAAACTAACTATGGTAAGTTGTTGGTTAAGGGTACATGTTGTAAGTGTATGTAAGACTTTGTAAGAGATCCTCATAATCCCTAAGTAACTTGGACGCCTAAGATTTATTTTAGGGTACTAATGATTTGACAACTTCTAGTTATATGGGATAGTGGTGTACTTTAGGTGGTTAATAACCATAGTATACAAGGTTTGTCTTATGTTTGTGTTTTGTTTTAACATAACCGGCCCTCAAAGCCTTAATGATACAAAAATTGTATAATTTTTGTGTCTAGGGAATCAAAGTGGGTATTGGTTTGAGTCTAGACAAGTCTAGGTATTTCCGGAGTGTGTCTAAACGTATTTTATTGCGAAACGTACGCCTTTTACGTGACCAATAAAAATAAAATACGCAAAGTTAATAATTATCTTCTTAATAATTATATGACACTTGTTTGACGTAAACCTTAATTTATTTGGTGACCGTTTACGTTAAATGATTATTTCTAGTCTACGCGATTTAGCTTAAAAGTTAAATTAAAAGTAAACGCGTATCGGACCAAAATAAATAGTGACGAATAATAGGAGTCGTAAAATGACCTGAAATTGAGAAATGTTACAAATTTTGGATGAATGGTCATAACTAATGATCTAGCTCAGAGTGCTTTGATTCGTTCCTTCCGGCTTCAGGCATCTGCTACGACATTTGCCTTTCCAGGATGGTAGCGAATTTCACA